>PVIH01002849.1:118649-176613 GCA_004025045.1 Sigmodon hispidus
ATCCTGGCTTTCCTGTTATTCCAAATGAAATTGAGTATTGTTCTTTCAAGGTCCAAAAAATATTGTGTTGGGATTTTGATGGGCAGTGCATTGAATCTGTAGATTGCCTTTGGTAGAATTGCCATTTTTACTATGTTGATCCTACCAATCCAGGAACATGGGAGAGCTTTCCATTTTCTGATATCCTCTTCAATTTCTTACAACAGGATTGTTTTTAGTTTTTGTCCATTAACTTTGATGTTGGCTGTTGGCTTTTTGTCAATTGACTTTTTTATATTTAGATATTTTGTCTGTATTCCTGATCTCTTCAGGACTTTTGTCATAAAGGAGTGTTGGATATTGTCAAAGGCTTCTTCAGTTTTTGAGGATCTAGTCAAGTGGTTTATTTCCTTCAGTTTGTTTATGTGACAGATGACATTTATGGTTTTTCATATGTTAAACCATTCCTGCATTTCTGGGATGATGCCTACTTGATCATGGTGGATGATATTTTTTTATATGTTGTATACGATTTGCCAGATTTTGTTGTGAAGATTAGCATCAATATTCACAAGGAAAATAGGTCTGTAATTTCCATTCTTTGTTACATCTTTGAGTGGCTTGGGTTTTAGGGTAATTGTGGCCTCATAAAAAGAATTTGACAATATTCCTTCAATTTCTGATGTGTGAAAAAGTTTGAAGAGTAGTGGTAATAGCTCATCTTTGAATGTCTTTTAGAAGTCTGCACTGAAACCATCTAGATCTGGGCTTTTTTAATTGGAACACTTTAAAGGACAGCTTTAATTTCCTTTAGGGTTATAGTTTTATTTAGGTATTTAATCTGATCATGATTTATTTTTTGTTAAATGATACCTCTTCAGAAAGCTGTCCATTTCTTGTAGGTTTTCCACTTTTGTGGAGTATAGATTTTCAAAGTAAGACCTGAAAATTCTCAGATTTTCTGGGGATCTGTTTTTATGTCCCCCTTTTCATTTTTGATTTTGTTGACTTAATACTCTCTCTTGCTTTTTGGTTAATTTGGGTAAGAGTTTATTTATCTTGTTCACTTTCTCAAAGAACCAATTCTTTGAATCATTTGCTCTTTGTATTATTCTTTCTGTTTCAATTTTATTGATTACAGTTCTAAGTTTGATTATTTCTTGCTGTCTACTCCTTCTTGGTGAGTTTGCTTCTAATTGTCCTAAGGCTTTCAACTGTGCTGATAGTTCTCTAGTGTGGGATTTCTCTAGGTTTTTCATGTAGGCATCTAGTGCTATGAATTTTCCTCTCAAGACTGTTTTCATTGTGTTCCACAAGTTTGGGCATATTGTGGATTCATTTTTGTTAAATTATAAGAAGTCTTTGCATTGTTTCTTAATTTCTTCCTTGGCTTTGTGGTTGTTCAGTGGAGTGATGTTTAGTTTCCATGAATAATTAACAGAATAAAAATATTCTTAAGTAGATTTAAGAGTCAGGTTCTAAATATCATTTTTAAAAGTATGGAATTTATTATTATTCACAAATTTCTCAATATAAATTTTAGAATTATATGCTCAATTAAATTCTAATGATACAAAGCATCCTTATTTTAGTAAACTATGTCTTCCTTAAGTTTAATGTTTTACCCTATTGCATATCTATACTTCAATGGTATTAGTTACTTGTAAATTTATCTTCCAAATGTCTTAGCTAACAACACTAAAGGAAAACTCTGCATTACTAAGCAAGTAGGTATTCTATTCTCCCACTTCCAAAGAGGAAATAAATAGCTTTAGAGATGACTGAGCCATTAAAAACACTGGCTATTCTTTCACAATCCGGGAATTGATTCTTAGTACCCACATGGCATTTCACAACAGTTTGTAATGGCATTTCCAGAGGATCCAGTATCTTTTAGGTCAGAGGGCACCAGGCTTCATGAGGTATATAGCCACACATATAAGGAAAAAAACAACTATCAAATAAAAATATAAAAATTAAAGTAAAAATAAAATAAAAAATGATGCTACTTCATCTTTAGTTGTGGAAGCCATTGGCTTCTCGTTCACTGAAAGATGTTGGATTACATACTTGCCACCTTTGCTTGTCATCACTGTCTTCAGATATTTTAAGTATCCCAATTTGAGATTGGTATGTTTATACCACTAAAAATGTATCAATTTGAAATAACACAATAATCTACCTGAAATTGTTCATAGCATTTTTACAACTCATTATAATTGGTAATATTTGTATTTACATTGATACTTTTATTTCTGACTAAGTACTTATTGATACTAAGCATGAACTTTTTGATATCAGGTTATTTTTAATCTGATATAAAGTTTTCAGTTTTAATATTTTCAGAGTATTGCCTGTTCTAGTTTATTTTTCTTTGCCGTTGTTTTCCATGCTATAAATTAAATACATTGTGCTAAACATACTTTTTCTGTTTCTTGTGCATTTATTTTATCTATTTTACTTTATTCAAGCTATTATTTTTATACATATGAATAATATTTCAAGTTATGATATATGTTTCAGTTTACAGTTTTGTTGAGCAACTTTTTGAATGTTTGTTTCTTATTGCCAAATATATATTTCCATTTATGTCTTAATGCCTAACACTTAAGGTTAATTTTTCCTTTATCTTGTATTTTTCTTCCTACTTTAAATATATATTTATTTTTATTATGTGAAAAATATGTACATTTATATGTATGTTTGTGTTCTCTTCTCTGTGTGTGCATGCACATTTGTGTGTGTGTGTGTGAAATATACATATTTTCACATTTTCCTTAACCATTAAACTGTTGGTGGATATATAGGCTTGTTTCACTTCTTTGTTATTGTGTATAGGGCAACAATGAGATACATATGTAAATATATCTGTGGTGGAATATAAAACTATTTGTTAATATGCTCAAGAGTAATATGGAGAAATATCCATCAGTATTTCCATAATGACTTTATTTATCTGTTGTCATTTAACAGAAAAAAAGTACTTTTGTTTCTTTATATATGTTTTTACTTTTTTGTAATGTGTTTTTATATGGCAACTGGGCTTCAGAAAAGCTATGCTGAGTAATTCGTGACAGTGATTGTGGAAATTTTACAGGCTTCCTGAAAATAATACTTTAAAAATTTAACATGATTTGTCCAAAATATTTAACTTTTTATTACTTCAATTAACTTCAGAATAACTGTAGAGTTATTGTTTATATTTTAGTTATATATATGAATATATACAATATATGTATATATATGCATGACTTTATGTATATGGTAAAATATATTTGCGGCATCTTGCAGGAGAGAATTATTATGCATTTTAAAACTGAATTAGATATCCTTAAGCTTTTTTTAAAAAAACTAAATGAGAACATTGTCATTATTGTGTAAAACCTGTTATAAAAACACACCATAGCAGAGCTCAAACTCTTTGTTTTCATTCTTGTTTTTTAAATTCATTATATTTGGTAAATTAGGTTTATTTGAGAATTGTGTTACATAGAAAGATTTCACACACTGACCTGAATTCTCACCAAGCCAGCTGAAGATATAGGGGAATAAAGGTAAGAAAACCAATGTTCAACCAAGGTAAGTAGGAGATCAAACTGACTGAATCTTTTCTGCTGATTGAAACCTATATGAAGCAGTTCTGGAATTCTGTTCAACAGAGCCTTAAACTCACAATTTTTAAGGTTTGATATATTTTTTGTAGTTGAGTTTATAATAATAATTGTGTTTTAAAAAACAATAAGCTATATATCATTAAGCCTTCCATTCTCTCAGCTGAATTGTAGACATCTGATAGAAATTTCTGTTTGCGTATAGAAGCCCAGGCCTTTTAACCTTACCTAATGGTCAAGAAATGTTATTTGAGTGGGATGGTGATGAGGATATGAAGGTACAATGCTGATGAATAGAAATAGTCTTCTTCTAAAGAGGATCCCACAAAATTCTGGAATTCTTGAAACATTTGCTGATACAGAAAGAAGGTATTATGAGCAATAAATTATGCCCTCAGGAGACCCTGACTAGTTATATCTTCTCTTTTGGCTTTGTTATATGCAGAACTATGAGGAATACAATTTTATTGTTCATCATTTTTTAGAAAAGGAAAAAGTGATCCTCTTGGCAAAATCTGGAACTTGGAGGTTTAAAGTGATCAAAATGGTTGACTTTAAAATATAACATAATTCTAAGTTTCTCTATTATGTTTTTGGCCTTATTCAATGTTCTGCAGGTAACATATCATCTAATTATACTTTTGAGATTTAGTGTGAGGTACAAGAGAATAAAAATTCATCAAAATGTTAATAGCAGCTTTTTAATAGAATCTACTTTGCCCCCAAAATCTTGAGTTTGTCAGTACTTTTTGAACTTAATGTTTAGTAGTAAGCTTTACATAGTGCTTATTGTACTTATTTGTTCTAAGTTCTGCTTCTTAACTATCAGGGTCCCCTGATGCTATGGCTATATGAAACTTCTTTCCAGGCAACCATAGGCAAGCCCTTGTCTACTGGTATTTCACTTAGCATAGCTGTGATGTTAGCACTGATTCCAAGTAAAACCAGATCAGACAACCAATTCCAGTTACCTACCTCTGACCCATTTATGTTACAAAATCCTCTGTCTTTCAAATATTTGTTTAAAATAAACATCCAGAAATATCTAATCATCTCACCAGGAAAATTTTAGTACAATGACTGAGTTTCTGAACAAGGAAAAGCTTGCAGAACACTGGGTAGGGAGAACCCTTGCTGGACTTTAAGCAATTAGGAAGTGCAAGGGCTGGGAAAAATTGCCAAGGGAAGCTGAAGACATCACCAAAATATCTAATGAAAGCTTCTTATATATAGTCTATCCTCTCTTTTATTGACCCTGAAAAAAAAAGGAACACATTTTTTTCTCCTTTTCTGATTCCTGAGTCTCAATGGCCAGGTGAGCAAAGAATTCTGGGAAGCGTGACTTTCAGTTTTCCAGATTCTGTAACAAGTTTTATAGTTTAAGTGAGAAAAACCAGTAAAGATTAGGTCAAACCTACAAACAATCAGTGAAAAAACAGCAATGTTTTCATTACCTTTGAGACTTTTTATTTATCAGCTTTTCTGTTTCTAACAATGACCCTGCAACTTTGACATGACTCTCAGCCAAGCAAATGTTATGGACTGTTCCTATTGACCTACTTTTTTCCAGTCCACTCAGTGATATAAATCCTTGTCACTTTCCATTTTGTTTGGTAAAGTAATGTCCCCATTGTCCCCCTGTATCAGGTGTTATCCCCCACATCTATTTTCAATGAAGTCAGATATTGTGAGTGTAATGCTACTATGTAAATTATTTTTTATTTCACTGAGAATTGAAATTAGCTTGAAAGTTATGTCAGATAGTTTTTAAAAGTCTTTATTTGGAAATTATTATTAATTTAAATAAATTTGAGAAGCTTTATAAGGAGTATTTTCGATCTTCTCTCATAATAACAATTTTACTGTATTTCCAAATTTTCCACTGCCACTGTTCATACTAAGAATAAAATAGCATGTTCCTAATATCATGACCAAATTACTTGTACATTTGTCTTCTAAAAATAATACTATTTTTAAAACAGGTTAGATTATGTATATGTACCTTTCTTGCTCAAAGTGATTTTATGAGAAAGTCAGTTAAAGGCCATTGTTTAGACTATATTGCTTTTTTAAACTTCATTACTAAAAAAAAAAAAAAAAAAAAAAGATTAACAGACAGAGCCATGCTTCACAACCTGCAGCCTAAAGTTGTTTGTCCAATTCTGGTTCCTTGGACAACTGTTGTTTTGGAAAGGTTCTACATTTTTTTTTCATTTTTAATAACTATTTTGTCACCAGAAACTTTTCTGTTGAGGGCTGCTTCATGTGTCATTTTCTTGGTCCAGACCACTCCCAGGGTGTGGCAGTACTTACAACAGGTACACCACACATCAGGTGCTGCAAGGAACAGTGAAATCTCATATTTCAGAGATGCACTAAGCCTTAGGTACTGAAATTAAACATGCTGGTTTTTACCCAGAACACTAGCAAGGACAAAGACAAATACCACACAGTGCGTAAAACACCATTTTATTTTCTCTGTAGTAATTCTGTACAAAAGGCAGAAGCTTCTGTGGGAGCCCAGACTAGCATGGATTTTGTAAAAATATTAAATATAGGCAGAAGTGAAACTACAAAGAGTAATATGGCAGTATATCTTTCACATATTTATTCTCATTTTTGATAACATTTAATTTGAATGTTATTTTTTCATACAAAGTAAAGTCTCATATTTTCCACTGCTCCTTCCCCACAATAAAAACATGCACTCTCGTGCATGCGCACGTACACACACACACACACACACACACACACACACACTCACACAAAAGCCAATATGGAGTCCATTTTTGTTGTCCAATCACTATGGGGCATGAACTTGCTTCAGAGTTATTGATACACTGTATGACATTTTACTGCTAGAAACTGATCTTCATGTTTTCAACAGATGTCAATTGCAAGTAGCTCTTGGTTACTAGTGGTTCCCTGTATCTACTCCCTTATCTCAGTGCTAAGACCCCAAATGGCCTGAATCTTTCCTATATGAGCTGTTATAGTCTCTGTGAATCAAAATTGCGTCAGCCCTGTTGTGTCTGGAGAACAGTTTCTCAGAAGCCATCTCCTATCATTGACTCTTACAATCGTTTTGACACTGTTTCTATATGGACAACTGAGCCTCAAGGGAAGGATTTTGTTGAAGAAACCCCATTAATAACTGAGTGTTCCAAAGTTTTCCATTCTATGAACATTCTCCAGATGTGCTTCTCCATCTTAATTCACATACAATGCAATAAAATATCTTTTATGAGGGCTAGATGGTGCACTGATATATAGATATAACCATATGCTATTAGGAGTCATTTTAATGTTCTATTCCATTAAAGGACAAATATTACCCCTAACCCCATGACCTATCTTGTCTCAAGATTTTACCCACTTTAGCAGTGTCAGGAATGGGTTCCAACTCATGGAGTGGGCCTAAAATACAAATAAAAATTTGGTTGTTTTTTCTAACTTTCTGAAAGATCTATTTTATTTTAATTAAATTGTAATTACATAGTTTCCCCCTCTGTTCTGTAATTTCTTCTATATGTCCTCATCCTCCTAGCTAATTTATGTATTTCTGATTTATCATTGTCAGTTATACATTTGTGTGTATGTGTATGTGTGTATGTGTATATCTGTAAGTATATGTATATGGACAACCTGCCCATTCTGCTTAATTTGCTTGTATGGCTTGTACATTTTAGGAACAACTACTTGGATAACCAAGTATTGGACTCAACCCTGGAAAGGATGTATTCTTCCTCTTTCAGTAGTCCTTAATTGTCAATAGCACTTCATCTAGAATTGAGGACTCATGAGAGTTTTCTCATCCATTTTGGTATGTTACTGGGATTATTGAGGTGATATATTTTATATGTAATATAATCAGTCTGTCATGTCAGCAAACAAATCCACACACACACACTCAAGTCATGAAGGTCAGAGAGTGGTAACTCATGCCTTTAATTCTATCATAAGAATGACAATTGGTAACTCATGCCATTAATACTAGCACAGGAAAAGCAGAATGGTAACCTATGCCTTTCATCTCATAACTCCAGAGACAATGATCTTTCTGTGGTTTTGTGAATTCAAGGCCTATCTACCAAACTGTAATAGCTCACATCTTTAATCCTAACTCTAGGATTATGATGAAGTGTTGAACCCAGAAGTGAAACAACTGGACAAAGAAGACATTTAAGGCAGGCATAGGAAGCTGGAGTGGTATTCTGTAGAAGCAATGAATCATGTTGAGGACTCTTGAAGACAGCTTTTACCCTGAGAAGTTTGCTGAGTAAGATTTGTGTGTGGTCTGTTTCCTCTCTTTGATAGTCCAGCTTTTCCTCAAAATCTGATCCTGACTTTCCATTAAATAACAACTAGAATTCAAATTTCAGGTTATTATTTTTAAATTCTCATTCATGTATAATTTAGTAAGATGGTGCCCATCAACATAGAGGTTTAAAGGATACCCATTAAGTATTTCTTTTCAATTTAATATGTTTGCATGAGACAGATCTCATTCAAGCTTTCCATGAATTTAATATTCCTAAATTCTGATGTGTTCTATGGCTTTTCAACACATGTTACACAGTCTTTCTATGCATTCACAGTTCTGGTAGTCTCTACAATGGCATCAAACCTTGATTTTAAATATGTGCCTAAGGAGTACATTAGACATCCTCCTCTCATTGAGAATGTATTTCTGGTCTTATCACTTATTATGATCCATCCACGGTCACAACTTGAGTCTTATCAATTCTTATTTTATTATCTCTGATACAATAATTTTCTACATACTAATTTTTTATGGCAACCTCCATCCATTCTAGCATTACTCTTCAGGATTTTGACTATGTATTGTTTTATCTTTATTTTGTCTTTGGATATTCAAATCTGCTCATATTTTCTCCAATTGCATTTTATCTCTTTATAAAATAACCACATATTTTAAACTTACAGATTTTCTTAAAAATGTTTTATTGTTTGATTACTATTCTGTTTTGTTAAATCATATGGTTTGAAAGCACTATCCCAAAACAAATCTTGTAGTTTTGTGCCATCCAACCACCATCTCAAGTCTCACTGTAAGAATGGTTACTGGAAAAGTTGTATTTCTTTACAAATTGAAGATTTTTGGAATTGTTACTTATCTCTGTATAAGCAATTCTTTTAATAACCACTTTAATTGTTCTGATCACTATTTTTTCATCTGTTATGACACCTTTGAGTTATTTTTATACTTTGCAAAGAGTTAGATTTCCACAATGGCTCACTATGAATCTGCTTCTTTCCTCTCTGCTACACATTTTCTCAATGGCTTTGTTTTACTGCAGTAAAGAAAATAGATATGTGCTGATAAATTTCAAATATGTGTTTTCAGAAAAGAAAATATTGCTAAGCCATAGGTTTATATTTTAAGTATGTAAATAACATTTATACCTTAACAGCTCACATATACATCATATCAATAAAATCTCTGGTATATTTTAGTACTTTATATTCCTAGAAACAGAATTGCCCTTGTGTGTCTATATTTTTTTCAAATAATATAACTATACATCTGTCTTCCTTAGAGTTAGGGTGTTTATTCCTATAAAGAGACACCGTGACCACAGTAACTTTTATATGAAAAATATTTAATTAGGATGGAAGGCTTTAAATTTCAGAGATTACTCCATTATTATGTAACCTAAAGCATTGTGGTGATATGTTACATATTAAATAAAACCTGAAATATTAAGAGATCAACACATAGTCAAAAACCAGACACACAGTTTAGGAATTTCTTGATCTTTGAGTACAAGGCCAAACATTTGAGCTTCAATGGCACACACCTTTAATCTCAGCACAGGGAAAATCTTGGAGTGATGACATTTGCCCTTAATCCCATAACTCCAGAGACAGAACTTTCTGTGTTTCTGTGAGTTCAAAGCTCACTACCAAATAGAGTAGTTTCCGCCTTTAATCCTAACCTGAATGACATACAGCTGGTGAAAAGGCATATTTAAGGGGATGTAAAAAAACAGAAGAGGCAGAAGTGACCAGGAGTGAGACTGAGAAAGTTGGAAGATACCTGGGTGAGATCTGACTATGGTGTTTCCTCTCTCTGATATTTTAAGCCTTTCCCTGATATTTGGTTCTGAGTCCCTTTCAATACAACCCAAATTCATGCTACAAAACATGGTGGCATAAAGGCAGATGCAACAGTGGAGAATAGCTTAGAATTCTACATTTTTCAGGTAACAGTAAGTCAGCTGACTGCCACACTGATGTAAGCTTGAACACAAGAAATCTCATAGCCAACCCCACTGTGACACACTTTCTCCAACAAGGCCACACCTCCTAATAGGGCCACTCTTTTTGGAGACTATTTTTTCAAACCACCACATTCTACTCCCTGACACCAAAAGGCTTATATATGTATTTTAATGCAAAAATATGTATTTAGTCCAACCTCAAAGGTCCCTATAGTCTATAAAAGTCCAAATTATTTAAAAGTTTAATGTCTACAGTCTTGTTTGAGATCTATGGTACAATCTCTTAACTCTAATTCCTCTGTAAAAAAAAAAATCTAAACAAAAAAAATAGATCACATACTTCTAACATATCATAGCACAGGATATAAAATTCCATTCCAAAGAGGAGAAAAGTATAAACAGTGAGGAAATAATGAACCAAAGCAAGACCAAAAATAGGTTGAACAAACTTTAAACTCTGCATCTCCATATATGGTGTCAAAAGATCCTTCATATCATTAATTCTGTTTTGCTTTGTTGACTGTGACACACTTCTTTCTTTTAGGCTGGTTCCACTCCTTGTTAATAGTTCTTGGCAAGAATGTCACAACTCTGGCATTTCTATTAACTTGGATTCTCCAAAGAAATCTGGCTTCATCTTCACAGCTTCATACGATGATCTCTCTACTTGTCCTTTATTCAGAAATAACCTTGACACATGCCTGCCTCAGCAGCATTTTTTTGAATGCAGAAACAAATTTCATACCCATCTTCTTTTATACTTAGCCAGAATCAGGTGTCTGAAGCCCCCTTTGTTTAACTAAATCTTTACCAGTTTTTCTGTGTGAAGAGAGTAAACTTAGCTCAAGAAACTCCATTTTGTATTTTAGTAGTCATTTTGTATTATGAGGTAAAATAGAGTTCAGTTTCACATTCACGACAGGGGCTTCCTCAGTTCCAAGAAAGAATGAGGTAAGTGCTATCTAAGAACACCTGGATGACCCACCCCTAAGGCAGTAAAAATCACTGCCCCACCACCCAGGTAGGGTCCAGGAATGCTAATCTGTTAAATGTCTCAGATCATGAGCTAATTTACAGCACACCTGCATCCTTGACCCTAAATAACCCTACCTCATGGTTTTCACCCTTAAAAACCCAGCTCCCAAAGGGTTAGCAGTCCCCTGGCCACTGTCACACCTGTGTTCCAACTGGGGTCTTTGTCGTGTGACTAAAAATTTTCAATGAACCTTGCATTTGCATTTTGAAGAGTCTCTGGTGATTTTTTGGGAGGCCTTGCCAGGTCACAACACTGTCCTTCACTGTCTAAACTTGGCTGTCCTAAAACATGCTCTATATACTAGGCTTGCCTCAGACTCAGAGATCTGCCAGCCTTTGTCTTTCAAGTACTGAGGTGAAAGGTGAGTACTATCACACTCAAATCTAAGCTTTTTTTTTTTAATTTTCTTTCCACAATTTGAAAAATTCAGCTATGTGAGATCTTGCCCCAGTGTCACTGTCACCACTTCCATTTATCCATTTCTTAATTTGTTTATCTTCTTAAACAGAAAATTTATCGCCATTCCGCTTCTTGGTTTTCATCTCAAAATTTACAGTTTGTAATTTAACTTGCTCAGCTTGCCTTATTTATTATAAATATTCATTAGATTTACCACTAATAAGCTAACAAAAAAGTCTACACTAGACTTTTTTCTTTCTTTCTTTCTTTTTTTTTTTTTTTTTTTTTTGGTTTCTTCTGCCAACAAAATTAATCCAAAACTCGTCACTTTAACCTCATGCAGACTCTTTCAACAAGGGCAAAAAGCAGCCACTTTCTTCACCAAAATGTTACAAGAATGATCTCTAGGCAACATGCTAAAATTCTTCTTTTCTGAAACCTCTTAAATGAGCCACCTTTTTCATAGTTCAAATAAGTCTTAGCACCACTGTCTTTTATGATCTTATTAATATTGCTCATTAAGCAGTGAGTAAAGCATTACACTGCTTTACAAACCCAAAATACTAAAGCCCAATTTCCTCCACAAAAACACATGGTCAGGCCTATCAAAACAATATACCACTCATGGTACCAACTTTTACTTTGGTTAAAGTTTCCATTGTTATGAAGAGACACCGTGACTACTGCAACTCTTATAAGAAAACCATTTAATTGAGAGGGCTTAAATACAGCTTGAGAGATTCATTCCATTATTATCAAGGTGGAAAGCATGATGATATGGGGGAAGATATGATGTTGGAGGAATAGCTGAGAGTCCTACATCTTGCAGGCAATAAGAAGTCAACTGTCACAGTGAGACAAGCTTTATCAAAAGAGATCTCAGAGCTTTTCCCCATAAAGACACACTTTGTAAAAAAAAAAAAAAAAAGACCACATCTGTTATTGCCTTTTTATAAGGGCACTTTTCTTTCAAACCAACACAAGACCTGATAGTCAAGGTTAGAATAATGCCCATAATTCAACATGCTTTACTAATACTTCCAGTTGATGATACTCTCATATATCCTTTGATTTCTTCTCATTCTCTAATAGTAGTAATGCCCCATATTTATTCTAATTATTTTCTATGAACTTCTGAAACAAACTTCTTTTTAACTCCTACTTATTTATGACCATTTAACATTTTCTTTGTATAGTTATCAGAATATATTTCCTCATGTGTCAATCTTATGATGTAGATGACTCTCAACATTTATAGGAAAAACCTGTTTTGACTTAAAAAAAAAGAAAACATGAGTTCAATTGATTGTTATTTTCTATGGTTCCCTAATCTAATCTCTTATAACCATCTACTACCACTTTTCAGGAGATCTTTTATCTCTTGTAATCCAATGACTATAAGCAAATTGAGATTTCATATTTAAGATACCTTAATTGCTGTCATGAACAACTACATTTTTTTACATCAAACAACACATGTGATATTATTACCTATTATCATAAGTACTTGTTCTATTGTATTGTTTTTGTCTGCAATATTATATATTGATCTTGGGTTTTCTTACCCTTTAGACCAGAATTCTACCCCTAGTATTATATTTTATCTCTTTTTTCTCTTTATATCATCAAGGCAAGTCTCACTAAGTTCATCAGGAAGGATTTCAACTTTTAAAAACACTGTCTCAGATTGCCAAGTAACATAGATAATAAAACAACCCTATTAGATTCAAATTTTCTACTACATAATAAGGTCTTGAAAATACTGGTTTTTTTTTCCCCCGAGGTCATTTTATACTTTTAATGTTTTTTATTTTCTGAGATATACTATAATTTCTTTATTCACCCATTTCCTTTCTTACCACAAATCATCCCATGCTCTTGACTATGGATATAGTAATGAGTAGGATTATAGTAGATTTAAGCAAATAGTTACATGTCATAAAACATAAATCAATAAACCCAACATAAGGCATTTCTCTGTTTTTCTCTTTTTATAAATTATCGTTCTCGCCAATATTTGCTTTTCATATGTCCACACCTATATATTAGTACATTTTGGTCCAGTAACTGTTAAAGGATTATACTTTGTTTTATTTTTATCAATTTAAATTTCTTCCTTAATTTTAATTTTATATATGTATATAGTGAATCATGATTATGTATATTTTAGATTTTCCTTGCAACTCTTCCCAAGTTTTATATAAGATACCTACTCTCAAATTCTTGTCTTTTTTTTGGTGATCCACTACATCTAGTTAGTTCTACATATATATATATATATGTATATATATACATATATATGTATATACATATATGAGTATGAGCTTTCCAGTGGAATATTAGAAACCCACCATGGCTACACCATTAAAATAAGAATGATTTATCCTTCCCAGCTATTATTCATTTCAAAATAAATGATAGGTCTTGGAAATTATCTGCTTTACTTACAATGGGGTTTTGCCAGGCTTGATACTGCATAGCTCTTGTACTGCAAACTACAGCTGTTTTGATTTCATGACTGTAATAGGCATGCCATGACAAGAAGACAGCATTTCAGAGTGCTTCATCCAATTCTTAGGTCTTACATTCTCTCCATTTCTTCTTTATAATAAGCCATGATGTTGAGATGAATGTAGATATTCCATTTAGGGCTGAAGATTCAGTTTCTAATTCTCAACACTGTGATTATATTTTGACTCATTGTTCTCCACTAAAAAAAATAAGATTCTCTAATCAAAGTTGAGTTCTTTCCAGAGCATGATGATTTTAACAATATGACCATTTTGATAAATAACAATCATAAATTCTATGCACTATGGCTACCCTAGATGAGGGCTTTTGACAAGAATACAGCAACAAGAAAATAATTCTTATTTCAGAAGAGCAGACCAATCAGAAAATAGTTATCTCATAAAAATTGTGTTACTTTTGCACCAGTAGCCTCATTTTGCTTTGTAATTCAGAATTACAAAATTCAAGGTCCAATGTTTGGTAATATCAATAAATTCCTTTATCTCCAGCAGACTACTAAAACCTTCCAGCAATATGAAAGTTAGCCATCAGTAGATTTGAGATTGATTTTTCTGTCCTATAGAAAAAGAACATAGTATATTTGACAATAAAGCCTTATCATATAGTTATGTTAGATGGCTAAGATAAATAGCCTATGGGTTTTTTTTTCTTTTTGGAAAGTTCTACAGCCCCATTGAATTAAGTCATAAAGATTTATTCCAAGGCTATTACTGTGGCTCTCATTTCGTAATCTATAATCTCTAGGAACAATATTGCCAAGCCAGCAAGAATATTTTTGACCAGTTTTATGTTCTTTTAAGTTAGTTTGAATATCAGTAGGTTTATTAAAGCTGTTTTTTGAAAAAAAATACCCTTTTTTTATTATGAATAAAGTCATATTTTTTTTATCCATGTATCACTTTCATGAAACTTCCTTCCCCATCCGGCCCTTTCCAGTCACTCTCCCTTTTCCCCTATCAATTTATGTCCTCCCCAGCAAGGGCAGAAGGTCCCAAGTACCCAAGATAGCTTCCTTCAGGATCCACTCTAGGCATATCCACTT
The DNA here is from genome assembly GCA_004025045.1 of Sigmodon hispidus. NCBI lineage: Eukaryota > Metazoa > Chordata > Mammalia > Rodentia > Cricetidae > Sigmodon > Sigmodon hispidus. The sequence continues at coordinate 133,494 of PVIH01002849.1, forward strand.
TCTTCACCCCAACATCAAGACTGGGTCAGGTGTTCCTCTGGAGGGAATGGACTCCAAGGAACTGGTCCAAGGTGCTTCAGATCCCAAGCTGTTCAGTGGTTGTGGTTTGTAGCTTGTACGTGCTTTGCTTTTTTGTTTAGAGTCTACTAATGAGTGACTACAACCCCTGCTTATCTTTCTGGGTTTGTGGTACCTCGCTCAGCAGAATATTCTCCAAATCAACCCATTTGCCACAAATTTTAGTATATAATTTTTTTCTTAGTACTATGGAGATTACCACAGTTTGTTAGTGCATTCTTAAGTTGAGAGGCATCTAGGTTGTTTTGAGGTACATGCCATTATGAATAAAGTTGCTATGAATATAGGTGAGCTAATGTCTTTGGAGTGTGAATGTGCAACTTTATAGTATATGGCCAGTAGTGGTATTGCTGGATCCTTGGAGAGAGTGATTCTCAGTTTTCTGAGAAACCACCTACTGCATTCTAGAGTAGCTGAACCAGCCTACACTCCCACCAACAATGGAGGAGTGTTCCCCGTGCTTCATAACGTCTCAAGCATAGGCTGTCATCTGTGTCTTTAATCTTAGCTATTCTAACAGGTGTTAGGTGGTATCTCAAAGTTGTTTTGATTTGCATTTCTCTGATGGCTAAAGATGTTGAGCACCTTCTCATGTGTCTTTTAGCCATTTTAAATTCTTCTGCTGAGAATTCCCTTTTTAGTTCTGAACCCCATTTTTTGATTGGGTTATTCAAGGTTATTGGCTCTATTTCCTTGAGTTCTCTATATATTTTAGAGATCAGTCTTCTGTCACTTGTACAGTTGGTGAAAAATCTTTTCCCATTCTGTAGGCTGTTGATTTATCTTTTGACTATATCCTTAGCTGTATACAAGCTTTTCTGTTTCAGGAGATCCCACTTATAAATTAGTGTTTGTAGTGTCTATGCTACTGGTGTTATATTTAGGAAGTGGTCACCTGGGCAAATTTGTTGGAGGGTATTTCTCACTTTCTTTTCTATCAAGTTCAGTGTGGCTGCATATATATTTAGGTCATTGATCCACTTGGAATTGATAGGCTTGGATCTATTTGCATTTTCTATACACTAGCATCCTGCTATGCCCACTTAATTTATTAAAGAGACTATCTTTTTGCCATTGAATATTTTGGGCCTCTTTGTCAAAGATTATGTGTTCATAGGTTTTCAGGTTAATGTCAGGATCTTCAAATTGATTCCATTGATCCACAAGTCTGTTCTTATGCCAGTAACAGGCTGTTTTTATGACTGTAGCTTTATAGTATAACTTGAAGTCAGGGATAGTGATTCCTCCTGAGTGAATTCCTGATCTCTCCAGGACTTTTATCAGAAAAAAATATTGGACTTTGTCAAAGGCTTTTTCAGCATCAAAGGATATGATCATGTGGTTTTATTCTTTCAGTTTGTTTATATGGCAGATGACATTTACAACTTTTCATATGTTGAACCATCCCTGCTTTTCTGGGATGAAGCCTACTTGATCATGGTGGATGATATGTTTTATATATTGTTGTATATGGCTTCCCAAAATTTTGTTGAGAATTTTAGCATCAATATTCATGGGGGAAATCGGTCTGTAATTCTCCTTCTTCGTGTTATCTTTGAGTGGTTTGGATATTAGGGTAGTTGTGGCTTCATAAAAGGAATTTGGCAATATTCCTTAAGTTTCTCTTGTATGAAATAGTTAAAGGAGTAATGGTAATAATTCTTCTTTAAATGTTTGGACAAATTCTGCACTGAAAACATCTGGACCTAGGCTGTTTTTACTTGGAAGCCTTTAAATGATAGCTTCAATTTCTTTTAGCATTATGGTCTGTTTAGCTATTTAATCTGATGATGATTTGATTTTGGTAAATGGTACTTTTTGTTTAGGTTTTCTATTTTTGTCCATTTCTTCTAGGTTTTCTCTTTATGTTGAGTATAGATTTTCAAAGTAAGACCTGATAAATCTCTGGATTTCCTCTGGGTCTGTTTTCATGTCCCCCTTTTCATTTCTGATTTTGATGATTTGGATACTCTGTCTCTCTGCTTTTTGGATAGCTTGGATAAGGTCTTATCTATTTTGTTGACTTTCTCAATGACCTAACTCTTTGATTCATTGATTCTTTGTATTGAGCTTTATGTTTCAGTGTATTAATATTAACTTTCAGTCTTATTATTTCATGCCCTCATCTAGGTTAATATGCTTCTAATTGTTCTAAGACTCTCAGCTGTGCTGTTAGTTCTCTAGTGTGGGATTTCTCTAGGTTTTTCATATAGGCACCTAGAGCAATTTTCTTCTTAATACTGCTTTTTTTCTGTGCCACAAGTTTGGACATATTGTGGTTTCATTTTCTTTAAATTCTAGGAAGACAATTATTTCTTTCTTAATTTCTTCCTTCACCCCGAGTTTGTTCAATTGAGCAATGTTTAGTTTCCATGTGTTGGTAAGTTTTCTGTGATATTTGATGTTGCTGAACACTAACTGTATGCCCTGGTGGTCTGATAAAATACAAGGAGTTATTTTCATGTTTTTGCATCTATTGATATTTGCTTTATGACCAATTATGTGGTCAGTTTTAAAGAAAGTTGATGAGGTGCTGAAAAATATTTGTATTTCTTTGTGTTTTGGTGGAAACTCCTTTGTTAGATATTAGGATGGCAACTTCTAGTCTTTTGTTTTGTGTGTTCAACTTGGAGTACAAGTATTGCAAGATTTTTGTTGTAGAAGATTTTTTCTGGGCCTATTTGGGCCCAGAGGTTTGGATATGGCCTGTGGTGGCTTTCTCCCCACAAGAAAATTAATCAGACACTTATATTAACTTCATAGTGTTTGGCCCCTGTCTGAAGCACATTACTAGCTAGGTCTTTCATCTTAATTCAACCCATTTCCATTAATCCATCTGCCACGTGGCCTTGCCCACAGCTCACCTGGATTCCTTACATGTCAGTCTTCTTCAGGGGTCAGATGGAGACTGAATAACTCTGCCCTTCTCCTACCTGCCTGTCCAGTTACTTTATTTACATCATACAGAGAACATTTCCACCACATTTCCTCTTTTCTGTCTAATCAAAAGGGAAAGTATCAATTTCCATATAGCAAAATTACAGCAGAACAGTTCTCAAGTAGGAATTACCGTCACCATATCCAGTTTATTTGTATTTACAAAATTAAAGAGAATATTACATTATCTACCTTATCATAGTGAGTCTAAAGTTTTATATCTAATATACCTTTTAAACTAAAAAGAATTATACCTATAATTATTGAACATTCAACCACATCAAAGACCACAGAAGGATATAATCTTATCCAAATAAACTGGAAATGCAAGCAACTTCCAAAGTCTAGAAAATGACAGAGATGATACCTGTCTGCCAGGACAGTCACCCAAAGTTCCTTTGTAATGTTGGGGTATCCATCTTCAGCCTATAGGCCCTAAGTCTCTGGTGTACCTTTCATTGATGCAGGAAATCTGACACAGTCCGTCATTCACTTCATGTATAATAAAAACAAACATTGATAAGTAATATTTTGGGGAAATTGGACATAGCTTTCTTTCTTTCTTTTAATACTCTCTACTGACAAGGGATGTTGTTGATTTCATGGGGTCTTTACTCTGGATCATCTCATCTGGCATCTTGGAAGCTAAGAATGTTCAAGTGGCCTTGGCAAATGAAACCACATTTGCCTAGAACCAATCCATAGGTTTTGATCTCCTGTGGAATCAAAAACAGAAATTCTTTTCCCAAGCAACATATTCTTATAAACAGATTTTAAAGTCAAGATATCTTTAAAGCATATGTATTTGTTTAACTTAGCAGCCTTAGCAATCAATTATCTTTCTGCAATTAGCTCATTAAAAGTGAAAAAAATTAAAAGAAAACACAATTACCATAATCCAGACTCTCTGTTTGTCTGCCATTTTCATATGGCCTTTTTTATCTTTATTTCCTATTTCTCTTTCATAAAGGGCTTTCTTTACCCTTTTCTGTGTCTCTCTCTCTTTGAAGCCTATGCATATTTTACATCCATTGTACCCCATTTAGAGGTTTTGTGAGTCTAAATCTGTTTTATTGAGAATTCTTAATTATTTTCCAACAAGAAGAGCTTTTAAAATGTCGGTACCACTTTAATTGCTGACTTCTCCCTTTTGGTGACGTTTCAATATGACTGAGGTGCCTGCTGCATCTCTGCTGCTCCTGGAAACCAGAGAAGACTCAGGAAATGCTGCTACCAAAAAAACTGTTTTTGACTTGGTTTCTTTTCTGTTCAGTATAAGCAGAAACCTTAAATCAATTACACTATGCCAAGCCTTCCATGAAACATATGGGTATAAGCTGTGTGCCATGTATATGCCATTTTTTAATTCCGCCTGAACACCTCATTATCTATGTGCCATAAATCAATTCAAATAGGCAATTTAAAAAGCCACTTTTGTCTCTGTTTCAGTGATGTAGAATGCTTTTTCAGCTTTTTAAACTTTCTTAGACCCACCCAGGAACGCCATCTGTTGTAGAATGTTTACCTGGGCTCATTTGGGCTGGGAGGTTTGGACCCAGCCTGTGGTGGCTTTCTTCCCCCAAGGAAATTAATCAGACACTTATATTAACTTTATACTGTTTGTTCCATGTCTCAAGCACATTACTAGCTAGGTCTTTCGTCTTATTTCAACTCATTTCCATTAATCCATCTGCCATGTGGCCTGGCCCACAGCTCACTTGGATTCCTTACATGTCTGTCTTCTTCGGTGGTTGGATGGAGACGGACTAACTCTCCCCTTCTCCTACCTGCATGTCCTCTGATCTGTTGACAGATTTTTATTTAGTATTGTAATAAAACTCAGCCAAATATTGGGGAAAAGCTAACATATCAGAGAGACAGGAAACAAACCACAGGCAGGTCTCCCACAGCCTGGTCCTGAGACAAAACATGAATATTTCTATCTTTACAGTCCTAAGAGTGACTGGAGTCACACACATAGGAAAGAGCTTCTGCCTTTTCCACCTTATCTTTCTTTTCCTGCCCATCTACTTCAGTTCTTGAATGAACTTTTTTAGTGCTAAGATTAAAGTAGGTACCACCACCACCTGGCTTTATTTGAAGTGTAACTCACAGAGTTTCAAAGAATCTAGGCCTCCTAAGTGATGTAATTAAAGGTGTTGGTAATTCCTCACTGACCTTCATGACTCCCCTGTGTGTGTAACTCTATTCTTTAATATTCCAGACTATTTTTAGTCCCACTGCCCCTAGAGAAACACCTGACTCAATCTTGAGGTTTGAGGGAGAAAACTGGATCTGCCAGGAGTAGAGACTGAACTAAGCAATACTGGGGCAGTAGGACCTTGGGACCGCCAGCCACATGCCCAGGGGGGGATGGGGAGTTGTGGAGAAGAGAGAATGACCTGATGTGGTGGGAGGGGGAAGGGACCTTGAATAAAGATATACAAGTGTGACTTCTTTGTTCATAAAAATAAAATAAAAAAGTATACAACATTATCCATTTACAAGATTGTTTTACTTGTTGTCATATACTTTGTTATATAAAAATATTACAAATGAATTCTACATATTAACTTCTTCACATACCTGATTCACCTTCTTTGATCATGATAAAGTAATAAGATTAAACTGTTTGGTGAATTCTGAGTCATCTTATGTTCAGCTTACACTCTTTGTGTAGCTGATGCTGAACCGTTCAATGGTACATAAGCTTACTACTTGCATAACGCTGTCTATTCAAAGTAACATAAAATCTATTTTAAGTTTCTGTTTTCTAATGTAAAAAGTAGGCTTATGGTGCAAACATAAAGCATTTTTTGTGGTTCTACAATCCTATTTTTCCAGTGATGTATAGGTGACCAAACACCATGATATATTTACTGGCAGTGAGTTGAGACTATATCTTTGAGGATTTATTACTGCTTATGATGCTTATTGCTCAGCATTTATTCTTCATTCTTTTATACTGATTTAGTTTGTGTAATTTGTTTTAGGATATAACTCCTTTACTCTGTGATATAATGAATATTATATAAGTATTTGAATTGGATGCAGTGCTTCTCAATATTAATATCTGTTAACTCTTCTCAGCTATGACTATGCTTAGTCAAATACACATGACATTTTGTATAGAGAATTTATTCATTAATGACTGTTCTTTATAAAGTGTTATAGAGCAAAAAATTCTAACAAAAAAGAAGCATTTAGAACACTTTAAAACTATAACTTTTATATTCTCATGAACTGCAGATCAATTTATTCTTGGAGACTGAATAAACTCACTCGGAGTATACCGTTTGTCACATCTAAAGTAAGTTCTAATCTTCCACTTTAAGTTATTCCCATTTTAATAACACAAAGAAGAGATGTTTTCTCTCATAGTCCACTCATCCAATTTGTTATTGATTTTATTTTGCTGATCTTATAAATACTATTCGATATTGTGTATTTCCTTGTTCCCACAAGCTTCTAGAAATCTCACTGTTGAGACCAGTAACACAATGGCTACATCACACTTTGCAGTTATTTTCTCTTTCCTAAGATAACATTTCATTTTGAAATCTCCCAGGCACTCTTCTTAATTCAAGCAACTAAATTATACTTGCTTTGTTGTGCACACCTATGATTCATATGACATTTTCAGTGGACCACTTATGCAGGTAATTTGGACTGTTTCTATTGTTATAATTTTTTTCATTTCAATAAATTCATTAGTTCACATTTTGCTTCATCTTTGTTTGCATTAAACATGCAAAGAATTGTCTCATCACATTGGACTCAAGAGATATTGTATCCAAAAGGAATCTTTGTACAACAACTTGGTCATGCTTTGTTTAATTTGTAATTAATCAACATTAATCATCCAGCATACTCATGCAAAAGTATGGTAACGTGCCATCATAAGACAACAACATCTTTATATAATCATTTGAATGTTTTACATCTATTGTATGACTGGAAAGTGTGCAATTTTCCATGTCTATATTAGTGTTGGTGAATTTATATCATTGTCTTTGTATTTATGTCAAAGTTTTGTGTAAGTTTGACCATTGACACCTCAAAACTATGAGACAAGAAAGAATGCAAATATCTTTATGAACATGTTGATAACCAACAAGAGAGAAGGAAAGGGGGCTGGAGAGATGGCTCAGTGGTTAAGAGCACCATGTGCTCTTCCACAGGACTGGGGTTTGATTCCCAGCACCAACATGGCAGCTAACAACTGTCGGTAGTTCCAGGCAAACATCAAGGCAAATAAATAAGTAAATAAATGAAGTTTAAAATATATATGTATATATACATATACATATATATTTTGGGGGCTGGAGAGATGACTCAGTGGTTAAGGGCACAGATTGTTCTTCTTCCAAGGACCTGAGTTCGATTCCCAGCATCCACATGGCAGCTGACAACTGTCTGTAATTCCAAGATCTGACACCCTTGCACAGTTATACATACAGGCAAAACACCAATTCACTTAAAAAATAAAAATTAATGTTAAAAAATCACAGTTGAGAGAAGGAAAGGGCACCAGACAGACAGACACAGATAGAGAAACAGAGACAGAGACACAGGCAGAGAGAACAAGACAGAGAAAAACAAGGAAAATACCCTGAAAACGTTGTGGGGTGTTTAAAGCTACACAATGGAAACACAAAGGCGAGGGTATACAGTCACACACTTTGAAAAAATACATAATAGGTTAAAAGGGGCACATAGAGTGCAGAGAATATTTAGTAATCTTTTTTGAAAGTTAGGGTTTTTAGTTTAATGATCTAAAATGTGTTGTACAGTTCTATTTACTCCTTGTATGATTAATGTGATATCTCATCTTACTAAACATAAAATACAAACATTGATTGTGAAGAAATAAAATTCTTTTCCTCATCTCTATTGTCTTGTTCTTAACCACTGATTCTAGACAAATATATCTCTATTGTATAGGGTAACAAAGATGTGTTCAAAGTGACCTGAATATCATATAGGATGTGTCTATTCTTTATATGTTATTATACGTACCTGCTACGATGAGTGTGAAAATCGAAAGAGATAATGACTATCTATCATGCTTTCAAACTCTCCAGCTGTGCTACTTGGGGAGAGGTCACTCAGGTCTAGGTTGAGTATGTTTTGTCTAAAAGACAGTGTAGACAAATGATAAGCATATTGTCACCTTTAAGAGCTTTTAGTGTCACATAGCTATCTACACATATGCTTTCAAATTTGGTTCTCTGCTCTCTTGGTATTTTTGGTCTTGTCAATCACTCTTCTTTATTTTATGGGTTTTCTCTTTCCAAGAGGGAATGCCATATGTTTTATGCCCATTTAATCATTGGTAGAAAGTTTCAGGTAAAATAATTTTGTTCTTTTGTCCAGAAATTAGAGGAACAATGTGTATATTTACTGAAAATTTCTTCTCATTTTTACTCAGAGTTATGTATTATACTTTATTCAGAATATCTAGCTATTTCTAACACATCCATGATAAAAATTTACATAATAGAACAATTCTTTATATAAATTATTTTAATCAAAGGCTGAAATACAAAAGTTTATAACATCATCCTTACCCTTATTTATGCAGAAAATAAGTATAATTGTTTTTAGGTGATTTTCACATATTGAGTGTTTGTGACATCATTATTCTGCTCATTTATTGGAACATTATTTTCATATTCATATCTGTAAATACATGAAAATATCTATAAGTATTATACATACTGTGTGCACTAGTCTTCTAAATGATGTAAGATGGACTGGTTTAATCTGTGGGCTCATTATGGCCCCTGTTGGGGAAAGGAAGTAAATTTGTTTATTTCAGTTACATGCAGTGTAGTCATTCCAGTTCTCTCATACCTGATACAATATGAGGAATACCTTACAATATGGAAATAAAAAGACTTTCTAAGAGGTTATTTTTTATAGGTAATACAAGGAATTGGAACTTATCTAGGACCTCTAGTTTAAGATAAAGTAAAACATATCTGATAACTGATTAAAATAGTAGGTTATTGTGATGCATGAAAATGGGATTTAGAAACAGGACAAATTCTAAGTCATGGGCTTGAAAACCAAATGCAAAAAATTCCATTCACTGCAATTGGTTCTATATGTAGAGCAAGGGTTGCATAGTTCTACCTGTGGGTGAACATTCTGAATAGTCATCGATCACTGGTAATGGCTACACTGGGAAGACATGAGATTATGTTGAAAAAAAATTATTTTACTCCTGAAAAGATATTTTTGTTGTCTAGTAGAAGCTTTCATGATGTTTAGGTGTTAATGGGAAAAAATCAATTAAAAGTGAGAATTGACATGGAAAAATGAAGAATAATCAAGAAGATTCTTTAAAAGACAGAGAATTGGGACTCAAAACAACAGAGTATTTGATGCATTTTTAATCTGCCTGGATATAAAAATATTAGTAATTTTTTTGAAGATCAAAACATCCTGAGTTTTATTATATTTTACTTTTTACTCTAATGTCAGTATATACATCACATTTTTATTTTGATGATTAAATTGCTTGTTTAAAAATAAATCAGAACAATCCCAGGAACAAATTAAGAACCCAATATATAGATGTTATTTGGGACAATTTTACCGTGGTTTGCTCTATGAAATTGATTGTACCAGAATTAAATGACTGCAGGAAAAATAGACAATCTTGTGCACTGAGCACATGTCTATATTATGTTGGTGCTATCAGCAAAGCATTCAGTATAAAATAATTGTGCTTGACACTTAAAATAAACTTGGTGTTCTAGGGCACGATATATATTATTTAGACATGTATCCATGGGATGAAATATTATTGTTCCAAATAAATGAATAAATGCTTTTAAGTTAAATGTTCTGAAACAAAATTGGAGAAAAATTTTGACTGAAAAACATAATATAAAGAATTAAAGCATATAAAAAGATTTCAAACATATTTTTTCTTCTTTATTTATTTTGTATTTATCAAGAAAAACAGTAAAATGAATTTAAAATGCTGATAAGTTAACAATAACTATAAAGAAGATAAAAATCAAAAGCATGACTTATCAAGGGTGATAACACAAATAAGATTGCTACACATATATTTACTTTGTGTTCAGCTTTCCCTCTGAATTTTTTTTCCTTCCCTGCATATCCTTATTCAAGGTCCCTTCCCCCTCCCGCCACATCAGGTCATTTAAAATACTTAGAAAAATATGCAATGAAATGAAAAACAGACAGGAGAAATGAAGAGAAAGTACCTTGAAAAGGAAATTTTAATAGTTAATAAACACTAAAGTTTCTACCGCCCTTGCTGTCATGAATATGTAAAGTAAGGTTTCTCAAAAGTCCATTTCACATCACTTAGACTGCCACTATCAGAAACAGAAATAATGAAAATGTGAATGTGAGTGTGAGGATAGTAGTATTCTTATTCACTGTTGGCTGCAGTGTGAATTAGTGTAATAAAATTGGAACTTACTCTGAAATGGATTTTATGAAACAGAAAAGCAGAAAGTAGGAATAGAGCACCATATGACCTAGATATACCACTTCTAGGCATATAACAAGGACTTTACATCTTACATAGACACTTGAGTATCCATGTTCATTGCTGTTCTTTTTTTTCTCTGATTTTGTTTTTTTTTCCTTCTTTATTTATTTTGTATTTATCAAAAAACAGTAAAATGAATTTAAAATGCTGATAAGTTAACAATAACTATAAAGAAGATAAAAATCATATGCATGACTTATCAAGGGTGATAATGCAAATAAGATTGCTACATACATATTTACTTTGTGTTCACCTTTCCCTCTGAATTTTTTTCCATCCCTGTATATCCTTATTCAAGGTCCCTTCCCCCTCCCACCACATCAGGTCATTTTTTCTTCTCCACAACTCCCCATCCCCTCCCTGGGCAGACAGCAGACAGTCCTATGGTTCCACTGACCCAGTAATGCTTAGTTCAGTCTCCACTCCTGGCAAATTCAGTTTTGTTCCCCCTCCCTCAAGAGGGAGTCAGGTGTTCCTATAGTTGGAGTGGGGTCCAAAGGATCAGTCCAGGGTGTTTCTGATCTCAAGCTGTTCAGTGGTTGTGGTTTGCAGCTTGGGCATGCTTGGCTTTTTTTCTTGTTTGTTTGTTTAGAGACCACTAGTGAGTGAGTACATAGCCTGCTTATCTTTCTGAGATTGTGATACCTCGCTCAGGAGGATATTCTCCAAATTCATCCATTTGCCTGCGAATTTTAGGATATTATTTTTTCTTACTGCTGAGTAGTACTCTACTGTGTAGATGTACCACAGTTTGTTAATCCATTCTTCAGTTGAGGGACATCTAGGTTGTTTCCAGGTTCTTGCTATTACAAATAATGCTGCTATGAACATAGTTGAGGTAATACCTTTGGAGTGTGAATGTGCCTCTTTGTTCATTGCTGTTCTATTCACTCACAAAATTATAAAATAGAATTGATCTAAATGCTCTTCAGTTGATGAGGAGATAAGGAAAATGTGGAACATGCACACAATCAAATATTACTCAGCAATAAGAAAAGCTGTAACAATGAAACTGGTAGTAAATGAATAGAAGTAAAAAAATATATATATGCAAAGTGTCACCCAGGTTCAGAAAGAATCTCACATGATTTCAGTCATGAGTTTCCTATCTTTAAATCTTTGTTTTGAATATGTAACTTGAAGAATACAGCAAAGCCAAGAAATTAGAAATGGGCCATTGAGGGTTGATTCTTTAAGAGAGGGAAGATAGTAAACAGTCTGGTTAGATTTTGTCAGCTTCACACAAGCTAGAGTCAACAGAGAAAAGAGAAACTCAATTAAGGAATTTCCTCTAGCATAGTGTTCAGTGGCATGCTTGTTTGACATTTTATTGATTGCTGATTTGGTGTGTGAAGAACTAGTCCACTGTTGGTGACATCATCCTTGGGTAGTTGGTCCTGGGATGCATAACATAGGTTGCTAGACAAGCCAGAGGAAGCAATCAGTATGCAGAGCACCATCATTTTTGTTATAGTTTCTTCCCCCAGATTTTCACCTTGGTTTTACTTCATGATGGACTGTTATCTGTATGCTCAATTCAAACATTTCCCTCCCAAGTACTTATCACAGTCACAGAGAAACAAAATAAGATGCAGCTCTGTATGTTCTCATCTTTATACTCATGGATTAATATATCATTCTATCTTAATCAGTGAAGATATTGTTTTTATAGTACAAAGACCTAAATTAAGGAAAATAAAAGACTATGGCAAGTTCAGCTCTCAATAGGATATTTATATGACATTTTTCTAATTTTCCTAGTTCTAAGATATCATCATGGGAAAGAAGACAGAAAAAAAATGTTTATATTTAGAAAAAGTATATGCCTGAAGTGAATTGTATTTGAAGAACATGTCAGGGACATGGTATATATAGACTCTGTGGTGATATATTGTATATTTGATTAAACTAGTCTGGAATAAGAAATCAATATTTGTGTCTGCATAAACTGGATCTGCCCAAGATCCAGCCAGGCAATATACCAGTCTTAATAGCATAGAAACTTGTAAAGTCCCAACCACAGAAGAGAAGCAATTAGCAGATATTGGCTGCTAGATGAGAGAGAATGAGTTTTCTTTAGAAGTGTGGTCCCTAATAATATTCTTGTACCCATGTACAAGAATATGGTCCTACATATACAACTAGCACTCAGGGAACTAAAAGCAAGGACATAAAGGTAGAAGAGAAACTTGGGGAGGAAATTTGATATGAAATTCTCAAACAATAAATGCTGTTTATCATTTAAGAAAAGAACTGGGAATGATGCTGTCAACCAGTTTTGTTTGCTTGTTAGTTTGTATATGTGTGTGTTTATGTATATATGTGTGCTTGGTGTACGCATGTGAATATAGTTATCTTCAGTGTCATGAGTGGAGGCATTAGAGGATATGGAACATTTTGTCTCATCAGTGTCTGTCAGGAACTTTCACTGAACTTGATATGTCGAGAGCCACAAAGCCCAACCATCCTCCCCTCTCTATCCTGTAGTATCCCTCAGTAGGAGGGCTACAAGGTGTGTACATCTACTGCATCTATATGATGTTTGAAAATTTTTATTCAAGTCACCTTTGTTTGTACAGAGACTATTCTTATGTGCTGAATGACCTCGTTTATTCAGTAGCTGTTTATTAAAGTCATTCTTAGTGTTGAATATGCATATCTTCTTGCATTTAGCAGAATAATATAATTATTTCCTATCTGATAGATGCAAAGCTCTTCTATCTTCTCACAATGAAGCTTCTAGAGCATTTTAAATAACTGTTACAATTGAATATTATTGAAATTTGGCTGCAACTGACTAATTGATTTGAGGCCAAAGAAAATACAAACAACTTCCAGCAATGGGAAAATTTTATCTGGTACAGTAGAGATGAATATGATTACCTTGATTAAATCACATTACATTTAATTTAATTAAATTGCTACCTTGCTCATCTAAGCTTCCTTGACTCTTATGAACTTGTTTGTTTATGACAGAGGCTTATTCATTAATTCTCTTTCTCATCCCTCAGTTCTAAGACTATATTCATGACAACTCTTATTCAAAGAAAGCATGTTATCAGGAAATAGATATGTTTACTCATGGGATAATTTCACACAGATTATTTGACTTATTTTTAATATGGATAATTAACCTTAATGTTATAGACAATAAGATTTCTGGTTCAATTTCTTTCTTTTAATTTAAGAAGTATGCTAATAGATCCAGCTGTATACAAGACACTCTGGTTTCTAAGGATAACTAGACTGCTTGGAGCAGAAAAATGGAGAAATGCTACTCGCCTAGAAATTCTTTTATATAGAAATGTCAAAAGTTGATACTATCTTTAGATTCTGAGGGATTAAGTTTTTGTTGCTCTTTTTAGTTTATAAATTTTAACTAATTGGTTTATAACATTTATCTAGTTTATAAATTTTATCTAATATAACCCAGTTAATGCTATCTTTAGATTCCGAGGGATTAAGTTTTTCTTGCTCTTTTTAGTTTATAAATTTTAACTAATTGGATGATCTAATAATACAATGGCAGATAAAAATGTATTCTGTAACATGCTGTATACTCATTTCATTAACTAAATATAAATATAATATATTTACTATTTAAATGAGGACCCATTGTGTTCAAGTTAAGTACACAAAAAAACCATACTCTTTCCAAAAACAGTCATGTATATATGTATATTCTCTAAATGTCTGCTATGTACATGTACTTTAAATGTGGTTTATTTACTGCTCATCATTTATGCAGAAATAAACAAACACAAATAAGAATATTTTAGAAACTCAAAAGGTTTGACCAAGTCATGCCTTTCTCAAATAAATATTTGCCATGATTTTATTCAGCTATTCTCAAATATGAAAGTGAAATGCAAAGTGAGATTATGGGGTAATACAGCTACATCTCTTATAGGAATATGAGCTTTTACTACAAAGGAAACAATAGGAAGAGAGATTAAACAGCTTCAGAGTAAGCTGCAATTGCTAGTTTTATACTATATGTTGCTCAGAAAATCCAGCAAAAGTATAGATAAGCTTTCTGTAATTAATTAATTATTAGTCATCCTTTAATTACAATTTATAAGTTACTTCCTCAAAGGATAAAATTTCCCAGCCTGTTACATGAATTTAATATTTGTATTCATAAATACTTTGCTATTTTATCATGTTTCACTTATTAAGAATAATAAAAAGTAATTTTACATAATAATCTGTTAGCTAGTTCTTTGTTTATTGTCCATTCAATTTCATGTGCATACATGAATTCAGAACTCAACATCTGTTTTAGACATCACATATATTATTATAAATAAATTATATTAATTACTTAAAACATGTTCTATATTAAAATACTTTACACATTAAATAACTTTTAACATAATCAATATGTCATCATCCTGAGTTTCTGTTTATTCTGATAAGAAACAACTGCGTATTATATTGTATTGGGAAGTTTTTTTCCCAAATTATGTTCCCAAATTAGAGTTTGGACTGATTTTAAAGACATTATTAGGAAAAATAATATACTATGTTCAAAATGAGTTGTAAACAACAGGGCTAGTATCTTCATAAAATGAATCCAGACCTCAGAGACAGAAATCAAGACTTTGTGAAATGGAGACAAAAAAAAGATAATACCTGGACAGACATAGTCAGAAGCAGCAGAGATTTTTTTTTTCCCCAAGATCATTCTTTGATAACTTAACCCAGCTATCTTTAGATTCTGAGGGATTAAGTTTTTGTTGCTCTTTTTAGTTTATAAATTTTATCTAATTGGATGATCTAATAATACAATGGCAGATATAAATGAAAAGATACATCTGAACTTAGGTGAAATTTTCACTGACACTTATTTCTCATGATATGTTTTAATAACATTCGTAGAATAAATACAATCTAGTATTATGGGAGAAAATGGGAAGTTTCTTTTCTGAATCAATTTGGTACAACAGATTTTTATTATTTTTTTATTGAACATAGCAGCATTTTTTCTCATATATTTTAATTAAGTTTTTCACACATTCTGCTTCTCCCAGGTTCTTCAAACATTTCCTGCCTATCCAGACCCATCTATTTTCTCTCTCTTTCTTTAAAAAATAAATATGCATTTAAGGGACAAAATAAAATATAGTAAGATAAAACAAAAAGAAAAAGAAACAACAAATACATTGGAATGGGATCCTCCCAAAAGAAAAAGAAAGAAGCAAGCAAGTAAAAAAACAGACAACAAGGAAAGGAGTCCAAGAGAAGTCACATGATCTGTGGGATTTTATATATATATATATATATATATATATATATATATATATATATATATATATATATATATATAAATCTATGGATGCAGCATACCTTTCTGAGTAGTTTATTTTCTCTTTCGACTCCCTTGGAGAGAACTAAATTTTCATTTCTAAATGGATAACAAGTTGATATAATATTGGGTTAAGGATAGGACATGTGTACCCTTTTTCCTTTAGCTCTAGTTTATATGTACATTAATTCTGTTGCTTTAGAAGGCCTTGTTTTCTTGGAGTTCGCATCTTCTCTATCTCTTTATTCTCTTAACCACATTCTGTCTCCTTCTCTAAAGGGTTCCCTGATCTTAGAGGAGAGGTATTTGATGTCCATTTAGGAATAAGTAGTTCAAGTTCTCTTGTTCTTTGCATGTATGTCTGTAAGTCTCTGTATTTGTTCCCATCTACCGCAAGAAAAACTTCTCTGAAGATGACTGAATAAGACACTGAATATAATTAGGAGATACTTTATTGCTAGCCTTTTATTGTTGTTATTGTTTTAAAAACAGAATTATTTAGTTTTACCCTAGGCTCCTGGGCTATCTAGTCTCATGTTCTTATCAAATCACTCAAGAAGTATTGGCTACAGGTTACAACTCACCCAGTAGGCCTAAAGTCAATCAGATATTGATTGGTTACTTCCACAAGCTTTGTGCCACCATTGCATTAATATATTATACAGGCAAGACACCATTATAGATCAAAAGATTTATAGGTGGATTGGTTTTTATTTTGCTCCTTGGGTAGCATGCAGAGTATCTTCTTGTGCTGCAGATGCCAGAGGGTATTCAGGTAGGTGGTGTTGAGGAAAGGGATTTTAGAGGTGCAGAACTGTAAGATCCACTGGAGGTTGGGCGATGGGTGACCCCAGCAGATATCTTTACAAATCCAGGGATGAGATTGGGGTATGGATTTGGAGGAAAGAAAAGGTTGTAGATTTAGAAAGATAAACATTTAAATTATATTTTTTAGCTTAAAATATATTTAGTTGATGCTTTAAAATATGCACTGCAGCAGGTAGGATAAATATAGATCTTTCTAAATCTACAATAGATTTATTCATAGAAATTTAAAGCTTAACAATTAGTGTAAAACACCTTAAATAAATATTTAAAATATTTTATTTTGTTTTGAAATAGGGTCTCAATATGTAGTCCAGGCTGAACAATAACATGAACAAATCTGCTGCATTCATAAAGAAGAACATAAAGTAAGATAGCAAACCTCCTGAAAATTTATAACCTATTCTTAGCCTAAAGAATGATTGGCACATTGAAACTAAAGATATTAAATTAAATGTCAATTATGCTTGGAGTTCCAAGAACATCAAAAGTTTCTAACTCATAAACAAGAGTATTTTCTTCCATTCTTTCCAGGAGAACAATTATAGGAATCATGATTTCAGGAAAAAAAAAAAAAAAGGATAGAGAAGCTTTCCAGATTTACAAAGCAAATAACTTACATTACCAATATATTCTATTGCAAAAATATTAAAAAGAAAAGAGAAAAACAAATATTTGCTTTTTGTCTTCTAGAACCAATACACACTTAAAATATGTTGTTAAAGTGCAGTTCTTCACTACAGAATCAATGGTTTGTTTTGTCTCCTTGTATCAACACAGTAGTGGGTTGTTCTATTTAAGATCTTCAACATAGAGGTACAGTAGAAATTCAAACTCTAGCTTGTCTACTAGTGTCTACAATACATTCTATCAACAATTTAATAAGAACCATTTTGTATTTCATTTTAGGAAGAGGTCTCAATATTATATTTTTAAAATGCTGTGATTTACTTAAGGCAAAGAGGAAGCTTCACTGATATGTAATAAAACAGCCTTAAGTGTATTAGTTAGTATTTCAATTATTGTAATTGTACATCCTGCTGAAAGTACCTTAAGAAATGAAAGTTTAATATTGGTTTATAGCTCCTGGGTACAGTTCTTAATGGCAGGAATATCAATGTATAAAAGAATTCAGGAGCAGCTAATCAGATTGCATTCACATCCAGGTTAGCAGAAGAAGATGGATGCTTTATGATATCTTCTGGTAGAGACCTCCTTCAAGAGGTAACATGTTAAAAGGGAATGTTTGGTGTCAGTGGTGGGAGAAAAGGATGACAGACCATGATCTGAAGGTTTGTGGGTGAGTCAAGGGACTGCCAGAACACATATAGAAAAAGAATACACTTTTTGTACTGTGTAGTTGAATGCAGAACTAAATGAAAGAAAAGAGGCATGTGTACTGCGATGTGGCTTGAGATCAGGAGTTGAGGAAGCTAGCACTGAACTTTACAATAAGTCAAATATTAGTGGGACAATCACAGTTCTCAGAGACCCTAACCCTAAGCCTAACTCTAACCCTTTGTTGCCAGAAAAAACTTTCCTCAAGCCCCCGAGGGAACAGGGTCTTGTATTTTAATGCCTTGCCTTGGCAAGAGAACTTTCTTGAGGGGAATAAGATACTCTGTTATAGAACATTGCAGTTTCTTATATGACTTACTTTATCCAAATAGCTAAAACTAGGTGAGCAAAGACTAAGATAAACAAATATTACTGTTAATCTGAATAGACATTATGAATTTATAAATCTTCATTATTATTATGTCCAGATTGAGGAGATCCTTAGAAGACCATTACAGACACTGAATCCATATGCAAAAGTAAAGCACCTCTATTCAAACTTGAGCTTGGACCCTCCATCTGTCTGATATAGCATACTATTGGAGAGCCTCAAGTCTAGTCAGGGTAAGATTTTTTCACTAAAGATGATGAGGTGAGGGGATATTTAAGATTCAAGAGCACTGATTGGCAGACTTTGGCTAAGAATGTCTTGGCAAAAGGGGACAGTTGCATGCTGCATTCAAGGACAACTGAAAATCTCATCTGTGATGGCTAGAATGTTTGAAATGTCAGATACTTTCCCCTCAGGTGCTCACTGGCACATCCCAGAGTCGTGTCAGCTTGTTTTGTTCCTGAAATTGGGCATTAACTTAGAGTAAATCAGAATTTGAGTCGTCTACTCTCTAGTTGGTCTCTATTGAGCTTATCATGGCAGCAGTGTGACCAAACTGTCCTGTGCTCCACAATTATTAAAAAACCAAACATACATTTTACTTACCTAAATTTTCTAGCAACTTCTATGGGAATAGGCAGAATAGCACATTGGCAGAGATTTCTTTTCCCAAATAATTAATTTGTTTAGAAAGGATACCATTGTACACATTTTTATCCTTTACCAAACCCTGCACAAAATTTCTCAAAAGGAGAGACATAATGTGAGAATCATTAAAAATAAAAGTAAAGGAGTTCTCAAGAATTGTGATCCACAAAGTTAATATGCTGGAGCTTTGTCAAGCAGCAATGATCACCATGTGGTCTGTACTAACCCCCCACGCAGGTCTTAGGACACCAGCTTTTGAAATTACCTTGAACCCATTGAAGATAGGTTTTTATACATCATTTAATACAAAGCTAAATAATCCAAAATTTTTGTGCTCAAAGAATTGTTTGTGTGGGGATGTTAGACTTCATCAAACTGACATTCAAGAGATATTGTCACTGTAATCACTTAATTGTTTGATAAATCTAGTAATCTGCATAAGCAAACCATGTATATGACACAATAAGCATATAGATGTAATAGCCAGTACATATTATGTGTTTTATTTGCTATAAAATGTTAGATTATTTGGAAATAATCTATCATAAAGAAATCTTTGAACAATGTGTCTCTTACTATTTCATGCTATTTAGTAATATAAGTACCTAAGCAAGACAGAGATGAACCTGAAGGTAGAAATTCTGAAATGGAAACACTTTTTTTCTCTCATTTATTAACAAAACCAATTTGGATGCTTTACATATTTTATTCTTTCCATTGAATAGTCAGGAGTTATTCTAGTAGGTCTGCCTTTAGTGGTAAGTTTGCTTTTTCTTTACAGCCCTTCAATTTTTTTCTTTGTTCTATATGTTTTGTGGCTTGATTATTATGTAGCAAGCAGACTTTTTTGGGGGGTCATATCTATTTAGTGTTCTGTAAGCTTATTGTATCTTTATAGGCATTTCCTTCTTTAGGTTGGGAAAGTTTTCCTTTATGATTTCATTAAATACATTATTTGTGCATATTAGCTGGTATTCTTCTCCTTCTATTTCTATTATTCTCATGTTAGGTCTTTTCATGGTGTCCCAAATTTCCTGAACATTTTATGTTATGGATATTTTTGGTTTTAGTGTTTTCTTTGACTGATGTATCTATTTCCACTATTGAGTATTCCAATCCAGAGAATCTTTCTTCCATCTCTTAGATTCTGTTGGTTAGGCTAGCATCTGTAGTTCCAGCTCTTTTCTTCAGATTTTCTATTTCCATCTTTACCTCTTTTGTGCCTCTTTTAATGCTTCTGTTTCAATTTTTAGTTCCTGGAATGTTTCTTTCATTTTTTGGGTTTCTCTTTCATGGATTTGTTCATCTCATCCAAGTTTTTGTTTGTATATTCTTCTATTTTACTAAGGAAAATTTGTATGTCTTTATTTAAGGTTTCGATATTCTTCATAAAGGTTTTTTTTTGCTGTTGTTTCCCTTTTTATATTATGAATAAAGAAGTCATATTTTCTATCCTTGTATATCCTTATTCAAGGTCCCTTCTGCCTCCTACCACATCGGGTCATTCTACCTTCTCCACATCTCCCCGTCCCCCCCATGGGCAGGAGGTACCAAGGTCCCAAGGTCCCAATATTGCTTAGCTCAGCCTCCACTTCTGGCAAATACAGATTTCTCCCCCCAGCATCAAGACTGAATCAGGTGTTCCTCTAGGGGGAGTGTTTCCTCTTTATTGCTCTGTTCAGTTCCTGTAGTTGTGGAACCACCAGTTTCTTCTAGTGGTACTTTGTTGTTCTTTATATTGTTATATGTATTTTTGCACTGGCCTTTGCCCATGGTTTCAGTGATTCACACTTAGTCAGCTCCTAGTCAATTGTGACTAGAGGGCTTGTGTGTCTCCTGTCTGCTCTGAGCAAGGAGTCTGCATGATCTCTGACTCCTCTCTAGACATGGTACTTAGTTTCACAGGCATCAGTTGATCTGTGATGACACAGTTCGCACTGGAGGTGGGGCCTGGCCGTGAGAGGTCCCTTCTTTTAGAGATGCCTGGAGGAGGCCCCTCAGAGCTAAAGTTGATCAGACCCTTGTGAGTGACCCCTGCCCTGGAGAGGAATTCTCTGGATGGGAAGCACCGGAGCTGGAATCTGCTCACCTCTGATTCCATTCTGGACCTGCCTTATAGTATTGTACAAGTTCTACTTGATGTTATAATAAAAACCCAGAGCCATATGGGGAAAAGCTGAAATATCAGAGAGACAGGGAACAAACTACCACTTTTCTCCCAGTTAATTTTTCAGGCTTGTCTTTGCGAATCCTTTTGGAAAAGTGAATCATTTCTTTCTCCATTTCCAGTATTTATATTGTAAGTTGCTTGAATTAATTATTAATTGGGCCTATTAATTGGGTCATAACTAGATAGTTATAGTTTTCCCTGTTAACAAATTCAGAGAAGAAGCTCACTAAAGAAGTCTAAAGTGTGTAGGGTGGAGAGACATTGAAAAATAGTTATGCACTGAACAGCTTGGGATCTGAAACACCTTGTACCCACACCTTGGATTCCACACCCTCCAGAGGAACACCTGACTCAGTTTTGATGTTGGGGTGAAGAAAGTGGATCTGCCAAGAGTGGAAGCTGAACTAAGCCACATTGGGACCTTGGGACATCCTGCCCTTGCTGGGGAGGACATAAAGTGATGTGGAAGAAGAGAGAGTGACTGGAAGGAGCGGGAGGGGTAAGGGAGCTTGAACAAGTGTATATATGGATAAAAAATATAACTTTATTCATAATAAAAAAAGAAAGTTATATCAATGCGAGTTTGAATAGAATTTGAATTAGAACAGCCACTTGGATTATTCTTGATAGGATAGATAATAAATTATTTTGTGTGATTTTGTCAAATGTTAATGGATTAGACATTGTTGATGTAATTATTACCTGTGAGTATTTTACATATTGTACTTATTGTATATAGTTTTTCTTATATTTGTTATAACTTTTTTACTGTAGGCAAATGGGGAGATGTGATAATTTGCTTATGCTCTAACAAATAAAACTTGCCTGGAGAATAGAGGGCAAGCTAGTCACTAGTTAACCATAGAGGCAATGCAGTGGTGTCACACACCTTTAATCCCAGCACTTGGGTGGAGGAAACAGCAAGTGGTATGATTTTTGAAAGAAAACTTTATAGGGCTGGTGGAAGCAGGAATTTGGTCCTTTTCGGCTGAGAAGCTAGTGAGATAAGAGGTGGCAGTAGCTTGTTCCTTTAATTCTCTGATTTTTCAGCATTTACCTCAGTATCTGTTTCTGGGTTTCTTATTATTAAGACAAATTATAATTTGCACTAAAAAGACTTCTTGATATTTTTCAAATTTCTATTCTCATTCATTAAGAGTATATCTGATTTGCAGATTTGGCTGTCTTCATCATGCGTCAGTCATCAAGACTCATTATATCACTTGAGCATTTGGAAAGCTTTTTGAAAGTATCTATTCTAATTTTCATACAAGCCATTGCCTACATGCATATTTCTTTTTATTTTATCCCATTTTTAGACTATTGCATTGTAGAAAAAAATCACTGGAAGAATTTCGGAGAGATATGTGAGACTGTCCATTCATACCACATGTAGTAATTCAAGACATTATTAAATTGGGTGTGATCGTGCCTATTCCCATGCTCAACTCTTGGCAGTGGGTAAGAATTGAAATAAGATTATGAGAATTTGTAGTCAGTTTACACTACATTAAAATATCCTGTTAAATCACTGAATCAACCAATCTGACAAAAAATATAAAGCAATAAATAAAATCTTTATGAAGGTTGAGTATTATTTCCCACTCTGTAATAAGAAGTTTCTGGCCTGTCAGCCCTGTGATCCAAATCTGCAGTCCCACTGTAACACAGAGAAGGCTTATATTAATTTCATTCTATTTGACCTTTGACTCAGACATATTGCTAGCAAGCTTTTTTTTTTATCTTAATCTATTTCCATTAATATATTTAGTCACATGACTTAGTACCTTTTCTCAGAGCAGAATCTTGGTCTCATTTCCTCTGAATCTGCTGGCATCTCTTGCTGGTGTCTCTGCTCTGCACTTCCTGTTCCCAGAGTTTTCTTAGTCTGGTAGCCTTGTCCACATTTCCTTTCTTTCTTTTGGATGGTTGGATTTTTATTAAACCAGTAGGAGGTACAAGGTACCCAAACATATTCCCACTACACTACTCTCTTTTGCTTGAAATATGAGAGGTTCTTATCTTACTTTTAAATTTATTTATTGATTCATAATGATGTTTTGCTTACATGTATGTCTTTGCACTAATGCATTTCTGATGTCCACAAAGGCATCAGATCATCTCATGGGAATGGATTTATAGATAGCTATGAGTTGCCATGTGGGTTCTGGGAATCAAACACAGGTTCTATTAAAGATCTTATAAATTCTGAACCATCTCTCTATCACCTATGACAGGTTAATAAAGCTGTTGAGCAGTTAGAAGTTAGCTTAATATTTTCTACTTAATGAATAAATAAGAAAATTAATGTGTACACTAATGAAGATTACCTTTAATTTATGCCTATGTCCATTAAGTCCTATGTATTGAAGGAGTGTAAATTATACTATTTTATGAAGCAAAATGAAAGAGAAAAATTAGTGTATTATTATTTAATGTCTTCATATAGACATAATTATACCATAACTTTAGATATAATAATAATTTAGTGTGATGACATATGTTTTCATGTAAAATGTATGTTATTTATATTTATATATAAAATCTCAAGTCAAAATTAAAGAAATAAATTATTTCTTTACTGTGGATATTATGCATGTATTTTTTTAAATTCATAAAACAAGAAGCTTTGGTGACAGATTGCATAAGATGAAAAAAATAAAACAATATAAGTAACATGACTATTTAAAATATTCTAAAAACAATGATAAAGTTATTGCCATGTGCTTAACAAAGTTAAGTATAAGTAGAAAAAGATAATATTCTCTTCATGAGCCCAGATTCTAGAAGAGAATTTCTCATAGCAATATTCTTTTTTTAAGAAAAAAATTATGAATTTATCCTAGTAAGTTCCAGGGAAGCCTTCTCACATGAGTAACATTACAGCATATTGGTCATTGATTAAAAAAAATTATCTTTAATACAATTTAAAACAATACAATGATAAAATAAATTTAAATGCTACTTTAAATAATGCAGAGATCTTTTAAAAATTTCTAATTATCCATTTGGAAATTTTAATGAGACAAAACAGCTTATTTTTGGATTTTGATGACCATAGAAATTATGTGATTCATAGGAGATGTACTTTTCATCATATTTGATATTTCTTTTCACATGTCAGTAATACTATCACAATTTTCTCATAGGCTGTGTTTATTTCTGACAGGTGGTTCTATAATAGGCTCCCAATCTGCACTTGACACTCAGTTATAGACATTTCTCTTTTCATATTGTTTTTCCCTTGGTGATACAAAGAAATTATATGAATTCTTGAAAGTACATTCATTATTTTAATGTGTAGGCCCCTGCTCTGACTGGTACCTACACTCTGAGCCTTGAAGGACACAGCCTGTGGATTGCCAACTCTATTCCTTTTCCAGTATTTTCCTGCCATTTTACTTGCGGAAGTTAAATGAGGAAGTCTCAGTTGTTTACCTGGTTAGTAATTTGCTAACTGCCTGGGGAAATTCCACAGTGCTCTACCCCTGAAAGCACATGGTATACAAGACTGAGATTGATCTACAATAAATGGCATTGTACTTGTAAGAATGACTCAAGAATCTGTGTTGTTTTTCAATCCACAGGCCTGAGCCTGAGTCATCAACCCAAGTAGCACAGGACGCTACATTAATGGATTAGTGTTTTTCTTAATAGTTGAAATCTTATCTATATTATCTTCATGTTGTTTTCATTTAGTTATGCCTATCAGAGAAGATGTTTCAGAAAAGATATTTCCTAGAAGTATTAGAATACTGATTTGTTCTACAATTAATCTCAGATATGGATGTGTATGTATATATATGTTAAATTATGCATAAAATCTTGTTCTTTTAAGTATTGCTTTTATTTAGGGCTGACCTATTTTGTAAGTACTTTAAGTTTTGATACATAAAATGACTATCTCCCAGATTGCTTTGACAGCACTTTAGAAGAACTAAGACTGTCCACCTTCCATTTTGTTAGTTATATAAATCCCATGTGTTCATATGTTCTTGGATTAATTTGCTCCTTAGGTTTTAGAAACAATTTGATGTTTTACTTTGTACTATATACACAATATAGTTTATATTAATGAAGTTAAATGGGAAACAAAGTTTTGAAAAGATACAGAATTTTAAAGTTACAATAAAGTATAGATACATATACATACATACATACAGAATAAATTACAGTTAATAGTCTGCACTTTTAAACTAATGAAAAATGAACTTGACAGGAAGCAATAGGCATATATTCCTTTTTTCTTTCTTTTTAAATTCTGCTTCTTCATCTTTGTACCTCTTCCTTTTTATTTTTTGTTTTCACTTTTATTGAATATAGTTTTTTTGTCACACAGTATATCTTGATTATGATTTACCCACTCTCTACTACTCATGGTTCCTTCATTATACTTTTAGTTATGACCCTGTCCTTTCATGGTTAGTAGAACTAGGAGGATGAGAAGTGTGGAGAGGAAAGTTGTAGTTGGGATGTATTGAAAAAAATGAATTATATGTTGATATTCTGTATACCTAATAATGTTTGCCTAGAAATCAGAGGTTAGAATCACTCACAGTTTTAGCCAGGAATGTCAGGGAATGATGCCCCAAACTTTTAATCTCATCACTCAGGATGCTGAGCTTCATCTAAATTTCTGTGAGTTCAAGGCCAAACAAAGCCAGGTGGTGGTAGTTCATACTTTTTATTCTATCACTAAAAAAGGTGAATGAGAAGGTGTTATACTTTCATGGATAAAGTAAAGGTAGGAGATCAACCCTTAGCCTATGAAACCCTGCCCATTCCACTGAGGACTCAGAGGATTTCAGTGCAAGGATTTGTGAGAAATGACTAGGTAAGAAGTGACTTTGGCTTGTTTTTTTTATCTCTCTGATCTTTCAGATTTTATTATAAGATCAAATAGAATTTGTGCTGTAAAATTAAAATAATAGTAGGAGCTAGATCTTCTGAATTATACAAGGCTTTTGTGGTTGTGCATATATGATCACATACAGAGAATGAATATCTTCATTATATAAGCTTAAGAGTTATAAAAAGTTATTCATTAAAAAATCAACTTCTTTTTCATCTATCATTCTAAGAGATAATAATGAAATAAACTATAACAAGTTAAAAAGAGACTAAATACATCAGAACTGAAAAAAGAAGAAAACAAACCAGAGAGGAGGTACAACAATCAATGTTTTCACACACTCAGGAATCCCATAAAACCACTAAACTGTAAGCCATACTATAAACACAGAGGACCTAGTGCAACCCATGTGCATGCTGTCCCAATATCCCTGAGTTTATATGAGCTTTGATCATGTTGAGTTAGAGGGCCTTGTTTTATTGTTTGTATGTTTTGTTTTTGTTTGCTTGGTTGGTTAGTTACCCCAAGCCTTCTATCTGTATCTCTGTCTCATCTCTATCTCTATCTCTATGTCATCTCTATCTCTATCTCTAGTCTTTATTCTCTGAGATTTCCCTGATTCCTTACGGAAGAAATTTGATGAAGAAATCCCATTTAGGGCAAAATGTTTCAAGGTTTCTCACTCTCTACATAATGTTTGACTGTGGGTCTCAGTATTTTTTCTCATCTGTGTTCTGTGGCAAGGTCCACTTTTGCCCCTGGCACTCTGAGCACCCATGTACACAAAGAGTCTGGAATCATTAGGTGGAACCTTCACCTCTCTTTCTTCCCAGACTCTGCAATCCTCAGAAAGGCTCTTAAATATAGCTCTTTCCCCCCAAATGCTGAAGACCACTCCCACTAGGTATTCAAATTATACCCCAGAAAATAGACACATGGTTTTTATGTCTCTCTGACCTGCCTCCTCTCTGGGAAGCTGAAACAATTCAGGAGCTCTTTATCCACTAAGCCAGGTGTTTTTGTTTGTTTGTTTGTTTGTTTGTTTGTTTTTGATTTCTATATAGTGAAAGAGGCTTACAGACATGCAAGAACTTTTTATTCTGCTGCAAAATAAACCTTTATGATGATGATTGATCAAGGCACTGTACTTTGAATATAGCAAAATTTCTATAAGAGTCATTTTATTTCATTTTTCATATAGTTGTCACTCTCTTGTCTCCACATCTCTTTACCTCCTCCCCAGCAAGGGCAGGAGGTCCCAATGTCTCAGTGTAACTTAGTTCAGCATCCACTCCTAGCAATTCCACTTTCCTGACCCCAACATCAAGACTAGATCAGGTGTTCCTCTGGAGGGAGTGGGATCTAAGGTGCCGATCTAAGGTGTTTCAGATCGCAAGCTGTTCAGTATTTGTGGTTTCCAGCTTGGACATGTTTAGCTTTTTGCTTTTTTGTTTAGAGTTTCCTAATGAGTGAGTATATCCCCTGCTTATGTTTCTGGGTTTGTGACAACTCACTCAGGAGGATATTCTCCAAAGCCTGCAAATTTTAGGATATCATTTTTTTCTTACTGCTGAGTAGTACCCATTGTGTAGATGTACTATAATTTGTTAATCCATACTTCAGTTGAGGAGAATCTATGTTCTTTCCAGGTTCCTGCTCTTGCAAATAATGTTGCGAGGAACATAGTTGAGCTAATGCCTTTAGAGTGAGAATGTGCATCTTTAGGGCATATGGCCAGTAGTGGT
Organism: Sigmodon hispidus; assembly: GCA_004025045.1. NCBI lineage: Eukaryota > Metazoa > Chordata > Mammalia > Rodentia > Cricetidae > Sigmodon > Sigmodon hispidus. The sequence continues at coordinate 161,260 of PVIH01002849.1, forward strand.
ATTGCTGGATAGTTGGGGAGAGGAATTCCCAGTTTTCTGACAAAAAGTCATACTGTATTTCAGAGTGAATGAACAAGCTTACACTTCCACAAACAATGGAGGAGCGTTCCCCTTGTTTTGCAACCTCTCAAGCATAGGCTGTCTGTCAACTGTGTCTTTTTGTTTTAGCCAATTTGATAGGTGTATTTACATTTCTCTCATGGCTAAAGATGTTGAGCAATTATTCAAGTGCCTTTCAGCCGTTTATAATTCTTCTGCTGAGAATTCCCTTTTTCAGTCCAGAACCCCAATTTTGGATTAGGTTATGCAAGGTTTTGGGCTCTAGTTTCTTAAGTTCTTTATATATTTTAGAGATGATTCCTCTATTACTTGTAGGGTTGGTAAAAATCTATTCTCATTCTGTAGGCTGTTGTTTTGTCCTATTGACTGTGACTTTGCTTTTATAGAAGCTTCTCTGTTTCAGAAAGTTATTGATTATTGTTCTTAGTATCTTTGCTATTTTATTATATTTAGGAAGTGGTCACCTGTGCCAGTTTGTTGGAAGGTATTTCCCCACTTTCTTTTCTATCAAGTTCAAAGTGACTGGGTTTATGTTGAGGTCTTTGATCCACTTGGATTTGAGTTTTGTGTAGAGTGATAGGCTTGGGTCTATGTGCAGTTTTCTACACACTACCATCCAGGTATGCCAACACCATTTGTTAAAGATACTTTCTTTTTTCCAATAAATATTTGGACCTCTTTTTCAAAGATCAGGTGTTCAAAGGTTTTTAGTTTAATGCCAGGATTCTCAATTTGATTCCATTGATCCACAATACTGTTTTCATGCCAGTACCAGGCTGTTTTTATTACTGTAGCTCTATAGTATAACTTGAAGTCAGGGATGGTGTTGCCTCCTGAGCTTCTTATGTTGAGCAAAATTGTTTTGGCAATATTGGCTTTCCTGTTATTCCAAATGAAGTTGAGTATTGTTCTTTCAAGGTCCATAAAATATTGTGTTGGGATTTTGATGGGAATTACATTGAATCTGTAGATTGCTTTTGGTAGAATTACCATTTTACTAGGTTGATCCTACTTATCCAGGAACATGGGATGTCATTTCATTTTCTGATATCCTCTTTAATTTCTTTCTTCAGTAATTTAAAGTTTTTGTGAAATAGATCTGTTACTTCTCTGGTTATATTTACTTAGAGGTGTTTAATGCTATTTGCAGCTATAATAAAGCATGATGTTTCCCTTATTTCTTTTTCAGGCCATTTATCTTTAGAGTATAGGAAAGCTACTGATTTCTTTGAGTTAATCATATCCTGCTACATTGCTGAAGGTATTTTTCAGTTGTAGGCATTCCCTGGTAGAATTTTGTGGGTCACTTATGTATACAATCATATCATTTGCAAATAGGGATAGTTTTACTTCTTCTTTTCCAATTTGTATCCCCTTAATCTACTTTCATTCTCTTATTGCTTTAGCTAAAAGTTTGAGAACTATTTTGAATAGATAAGAGGAGAGAAGACATCCTTGTCTAGTTCCTGATTTTAGTGGGATTGCTTTGAGTTTTTCTCCATTAAATTAGATGTTGGCTGTCGGTTTCTTGTAAATTGCCTTTATTATATTTAGTTATTTTCTCTGTATTCCTGATCTCTTCAGGACTTTTATCATAAAGAAGTGTTAGATTTTCCCAAAGGCCTTTTTAGCATCGAAGGATAAGATCATATGGTTTCTTTCCTTCAGTTTTTTTTTTTATATGATGGGTGAAATTTATGGTTTTTCATATGTTGAACCATTCCTGCATTTCTGGGATGAAGCCAAAATTTTTTTGAGAATTTTAGCATCATGATTCATGGGGGAAATTGATTTGTAATTCTTTTTCATTATTATGTCTTTTTGTGGCCTTGGGTAATGGGGTAATTATGGCCTCATAAAGGAATTTGGCAATATTCCTTCAGCTTCTACTATTTGAAACAGTTTGAGGAGTAATGGTAGTAATTCTTCTTTGAATGTCTGGTAGAATTTTGCACTGAAACCGTCTGGACCTGGAGTGTTTTACTTGGGAGGCTTTTAATGACAGCTTAATCTCCTCTATGGTTAAAAGTCTGTTTAGGTATTTAATCTGATCTTGATTTAATTTTGGTAAATCGTACCTGTCAAAAAAGCTAGCCATTTGTTCTAGGTTTTCTATTTTTATGGAGTATAGATTTTCAAAATATGACCTGATAATTCTCTGGATTTCCTGGAGGTCTGTTGTTATGTCCCCCTTTTCATTTCTGATTTTGTTGGTTTGAATCTGCCTCTTTGGTTTTTGATTAGTTTGGAAAAGGGCTTATCTTTCTTTTTTCTGTTTTCTTTTATTTTATTAATATGCACAAAGAAATCACTCTTTCTATTCTTGTATATCCTTATTCAAGTTCCCTTCCTGCTCCCACCACATCAGGTCATTCTCTCTTCTCCACAACTCCCCATCTTTCATTTTATCTTTCTCCAAGAACCAACTCTTTGATTCATTAATTTTTTTGTTATTCTTTTTGTTTCAATTTTATTGGTTTTAACTCTAAGTTTGATTATTTCCTGCCATCTACTCCTTTTACGTAAGTTTACTTCTGATTTTTCTAAGGCTTTTAGCTGTGCTGTTAGTTCTCTAATGTGTGATTTCTCTAGGTTTTTCATATAGGCATCTTGCACTATGAATTTTCCTCTTAAGACTGCTTTCATTGTTTCCCACAAGTTTGGGTACATGTGAATTTATTTTTGTTCAATTCAAGGAAGACTTTGATTTGTTTCTTAATTTGTTCTTTGACCCAGAAGTGTTTCAGTTCAGTGGTGTTTAGTTTCCATCAGTTGGTAGGCTTTCTGTGATTTTTGATGCTGTTGAACTCTAACTTTAGACCCTGATGATCTGGTATGATAGAAGGGATTATTTCCATTTTTTGTAAATATTGATATTTGCTTTATGACCAATCATGTGGTGGATATTAGAGAAAGTTCCATGTTGTCCTGAGAAGTATGTATGTTCCTTTGTATGGGTAGAAACTTCTGTAGATATTTGTTAAATCCATTCACATCATAATCTCTGTTAGGCTCCTTATTTCTCTGTTGAGTCTCTGGATAACCTATTCAAGAGTGAATGTAGGGTATTGAAGTCTCCCATTATTAGGATGTGAGAATTGATGTGGCATTTGAGCTTTAGTACTATTTCTTTCACATTGATAGGAGCCCTTATATTAGGAATATAAATATTCAGGATTGAAATATCCTCTTGACCAATTTGTCCTGCAATGAATAAGTAATGTCCATCTTTGTTTCTTTTAATTGATTATAGTTTAAAGTCTATTTTGTTATATATTTGGATGGCAACCCCAGCTTGTTTCTCAGGGTCATTTGATTGGAAAAAATTTTCTCAACCCTTTACTCTGAGCTGTGTCTGTCTTTGCGGTTGTGGTGTGTTTCTGGTATGCAATAGAAGGATGGCTTCTATTTTTGTATCCATCTTGTTAGTGTTTGTCATTTTAGTGGTAAATTGAGTCCATTGATATTATGGAATATTAGTGACCACTGGTTGATATTTCCTGTTATTTTGGTGGTAGCTTGTTTGTATTTCCTTTCTCTCGGCTTTTCTTCTGTGAGATTATTGATTTTTTGTGGTTTCATTGGTATATTTGGGATCCTTAGGTTACAGTTTTCCCTCTAATGCTTCCTGAATGGCCGGATTGGTAGATACGTATTGCTTAATTCTTATTTTATCATGGAATATCGTGTTTACTCCACTTATGGTGATTGATAGTTTTGCTGGATATAATATTCTAGTTTGGCAGAAATGCTTTTTTAGTGTCTGTATAACTTCTGACTTCATTGTTTCCATTGCATATTCAGCAGTTATTCTGGTGTGTCTGCCTTTATAGGTAAGTTGGCTCTTTTTCAGCTCTTAAAATTTATTGTTTGTTCCGTATGTTTTGTGGCTTGATTATTATGTGAAGAGTGTACTTTTAGGGGGTGTTATATCTCTTTGGTGTTCTGTAAGCTTTTTTTTTAACTTTATAGGTATTTCCTTCTTTAAGTTAAAAAGTTTTTTATGATTTTATTGCATATATTATCTATGCCTTTGAGCTGATATTTTTCTCCTTCTTCTAATCCTATTATTCTCAGTTTTGTCTTTAATGGTGTCCCAAATTCCTGAACGTTTTGGGTTATGACTAATTTGATTTTAGTGTTTGTTTGACTGATGTATCTATTTCCACTATTGAGTCTTCCACTTCAGAGATTCTGTGTTCCATCTCTTTATATTCTGTTTCTTATAATTGTATGTCTAGTGCCAGCTCTTTTCTTCAGGTTTTTTATTTTTACTTTTGCCTGATTTTATGTCTTTTTTATTGCTTTTATTTTCCTTTTGATTTTTAGAAAGTTTCTTTCATTTTTTGGCTTTCCTTTTTTTGGTTTTCTTTCAAGGATCTTTTTCATCTTTTTTGTATTTTCTTGTATTTCTTTAAGGCAAAATTTTTATATCCTCTTTAATGCTTCAATAATCTTCATAAAGGTGTTTTCTGTTGTTTCCTTATGTTTTTCCTTTATTACTTGGTTCAGGTCTTGTAGTTTTTAAACCACCAGTTTCTTCTTTTGTTCGTTTTTTGTTTTTCATATTGTTATATGTATTTTTGCAGTGGAGTCTGCCCCTGTCTGTGGTGGAGATGTTTTTTGTATGCTGTAAATAAAGGACTGTTTTGGCCTATGTATAGCACCGTAAAAGTGAGTAGAGAATCAGAGGCAGGCAAGTAGGAGAAGGGTGGAGTTAGTCAGTCTCCATCGGGCCCCTGAAGAAGGAGAAACATATAGAGGTACAGGTGAGAAATGGGCTGAGCCACGTGGTGGGAAGATTAATTAAAATTAGTTAAATTAAAATGAAAGAGCTAGCTAGTAATGTCCTTAAGACATGGGCCAAGCAATATAAAGTATATTAAGTGTCTAAATCATTTCTTTGGGAGACAAAAGCCGCCGTGGACCAGGTTTCAAACCTCCAGGCCCAAAAGGGCCCGAGAAACATTCTACAACAGATGGCACCTAACATGTGGCTGTTTCTACAGAACCCAGCCAAGTCCCCTAGCCTTAGGGCGAGTGTCTATTTTAGATTCTAGATTTGCTCCCAGCCACATAGATCTCCTGACAACGCCAGTAAGAGTACTGGGTGAGCAAAAATCTGAGAGACCAGATCGAGCCATTTGTGGTGACACATGCCAATAAGATTTGTTAAAAAAAAAAAAAAAGAAAAAGAAAAAAAAAACAAAAAACAAAAAACAAAGGCTGCCCTAGTGGAGTCACCTTGGTTTTGACACCAATGCTGCCACTGATGATCATAACTGTGACATCTACTAGCCTTAAGTCCTCATTACATCTAAATAAAATAATCTTCTTTTTTTTTCCACAATGTCTGACCAAATAAGTGTTCAAAATTTTACCCACTTTTTTATAATGGTGATAAAAAATTATTTTCAAAATTATACATTTAGAGACTATGTCAACTCAAGAGTTATTTTGCTTTTCTGTGTGATAATATACTTTATACTTACCTATTTTAAAAGATCCCAACATAGAGATAAACATATTTCCCATAGGGTATGTAAGGCTAAAATGGGTGACATAGATAAACATATTAAAACAATTAAAAAGCTCATTGCTTCCATAAAAAAGTCTACATTAGTTAAAAAAATACAAAATTTATATTGATAAAAACTTAAGAATCTAAAGCAAAAAATAATAAAACATATTGATATAAAAGATAAAAAAATTTCTACTCTATAAAATTGTTAAAAAGGTCATTTATATAAGACCTCAAAACACTAAAAAAGACCATTACCACTAAGTTACAAGATTATAAAGTTCATATAAAAATTCAGACAGGTGTCATCTCTGTCATTTTATAGACTTTAGAAGTTGCTTAAACTTCCTGTTTATTTAAATAGTATTATATCCTTCTGTAGTCTTTGATATAGTTAAAAGTTTAATAATTATAGGGATAGTTCTTTTTAGTTTAAAAGATATATTAGATATAAAGCTTTAGACTCACAATGCTAAGATAAATAATAAAATATTCTCTTTAATTTTATAAATACAAATAGACTAGATTTTGTGACTATAATTGCTGATTAAAAGCTATTCTATATATAATTTGCTATATAAAATTTAAACCTTCCTTTTTAATTAGACAAAAAAACTGTGATAAAAATACTCTCTATACACTGTAAATAAAAAACTATTTTGACCTATACACAACACCTTAAAAATAAATAAAAAATCAAAAGACAGACAAATAAAAAAAGATAAAGTTAGTCAGTTGCCATCTGACGCCCCCACAAAAAACATATAAAGGTACAGGTGAGCCATGAGCTGAGCCACATAATAAAAAAATTAATAAAAATAAATTAAATTAAATTAAAAATAAAAGAGATAGCTAACAATGTGCTTAAGACATGAGCCAAACAATATAAAATGATATAAATGTCCAATCCATTTCTTTGAGAAACAAAAGCTGCCACAAACCAAGTTCCAAACGAGCTAAAAAACTTTCTACAACAGATGGCACCCAACTTTTTTTTTTTAAAGATTGATTATGACTATTAACTATTTATAATAAAAACAAACATTGATAAGTAATATTTTTGGAAAATTGGACATAGCTTTTTTTTTTTTTTTTTTTTTTTTTTTTGTTGTTGTTGTTAAAGGACATTGTTGACCTTGTGGGGTTTTGAAGCTGGATCATCTCAATTGGCTTTTTGGAAGCTGATCTTTTCATTAGAGATTTTTAGGTGGCTTTGGCAAATGGAACTATATTTGCCTAGAATTAATTTATAGGTTTTGATGTTTTGTGGAGAAAAAAGCATAAACTCTTTTTTTAAGTAATATGTTTTTATAAACAGATTTTAAAATTAATATTTTTTTCCTTCTTTATTTTGTATTTATCAAAGATATTTTTAAGTATATTTGTTTAACCTATAAGTTTTAGCAATCATTTTTTTTTGCAATTAGCTCATTAAAAGTTAAAAAATTAAAAGAAAATGCAATAACTCTAATCTAGATTTTTTGTTTATCTGTCATCTTTATGTGGCCTTTAATTTTATTTTTTATTTTTTAAAGGGTTTTATTTATTTATTTATTATTTATCTATTTATTTATTTATTTTCTCTCTCTCTCTCTCTGAAGTCTATGTGTATTTTGTATATATTGTTCCCATTTAGAGGTTTTGAGAGCTTAAATCTGCTTTACTGAGAATTATTAATCTTTTTTCAACTCAAAGAGCTTTTAAAATGTCAGTATCACTTTAATTGCTGACTCCGCCCCTTTTGGTGCATTTTAATATGGTGGAGGAGCACACTGCATCTCTCTCACCCCCTTTTTTTTTAAAGATTGACTATGACTATTAATTATTTATAATGAAAACAAATATTAATGAGTAATATTTTGGGGAAATTGGACGTAGTTTTTTTATTATTTTTTATTGTCAAAGAACGATGATGATCTCATGGGATTTTAAAGCTGGATTATCTCAGTTGGCCATCTTGGAAGTTAAAAATGTTTAGGTGGCTTGGCAAATGGAACTGTGTCTGCCTAGAAGTAATTTATAGGTTTTGATCTTTTGTGGAGACAAAAGCAGAAACTCTTTTGTTTGGAACATATTTTTATAAACAGATTTTAAAGTTAAGATATCTTTAAAATATATGTATTTGTTTAGCTTAGTAGCCTTAGCAATTGACTATCTTTTTGTAGTTAGCTCATTAAAAATTAAAAAAATTAAAAGAAAACACAATAATTTTAATTTAGACTCTTTGTTTATTTGTCATTTTTATGGGGCCTTTATTTTTATTTTTTATTTTTTTAAAAGGGCTGTTTTATTTATTTATTTTTCTCTCTCTCTGAAGCCTATGTGTATTTTATATATATTGTTTTTCATTTAGTGGTTTTGAGAGTCTAAATTTGTTTTATTGAGAATTTTTAATGGTTTTTTAACTTAAAGAGTTTTTAAAATGTTGGTATCATTTTAATTGTTGACTCTGTCTCTTTTGGCAGCTTGTTAATATGGCGGAGGTGTCCACTGTATTTGTTTTGTTGTCAGCAAACGAGTGGACTCAGGAAATGTTGTGACTAGAAAAATCTTTTTTAACTTTGTTTTTTTTTTTTTGTTTGATATAAGCAGAAACTTTAAATTAATTATACTTATGTCAAGCCTTTTGTGAAACGTATGAGTGTAATCTGTGTGTCACGAATGCACTATTTTTAAATTTTTGTCTGAACATTGCACTGTCTCTGTATCATAAATCAATTTAGATATGTAATTTAGGAAGCTGCTTTTGGCTTCGTTTTAGTGAATTGGAACGATTTTTAAGCTTTTTAAACTTTTTTAGGCTTTATGTGGGTGTTTGCCCCATGTTGGGCACCATCTGTTGTAGTAGGTTTTCCAGCGCCCGTTTGGGCCTGAGAGTTTGTGATCTGGTCTGCGACGGCTTTTGTACCCAAAAGAAATGAATCAGACACTTATATATTTTATACTGTTTGGTCCATGTCTCAAGCACATTACTAGCTAGCTTTTTCATCTTAATTTAACTCATTTTCATTAATCTACCCACCACGTGCCTAGGCCCGTGGCTCACCTATGTTCTTCAGGGGAAAGATGGAGACTGACTAACTCCACCCTTCTCCTACTTGCCTGTCCTTTGATTTTCTATCCACTTCTACAGTGCTCTACGTTGCCCAAAACAGTCCTTTATTTATATCATACAGAGAACAGAAGATATGATATAAAAATGACTAAAAAAATAAGTAAATTTATTTTATTAATATAAACTTAAAGTCAATTTTATTATACTATTTATATTTTTCTACTCTTAGTTAAAATATAATACTACTATAATTCATTTAAAATTATAATATATAATTTTTTAATTTATAATCATAATAACCAAACTTATAATCATTAAGTTTTTACAAATATACAAAAAGATATTTCAACTAAATAGTCTTCAAATACTTCAAAAACATACAAAATATAACATATAAAATATTTTAAAAACTTAAACTTTTCTAAACAATAAAACAAGTCTATTCCTGACAACACCAATATATTCCAAAAAATAATAGACATTAAAAAAACTTCATATAAAACTTATTTTGTGATAACAGTTAGCCACTAGACAAAACAACTATTCTAATATTAACTTCTTAATAATGTACTATATAAAGTATACATACAAGTTCCATAAAAAAATAACCTCTAAACTTTGACAAAACAAGCCAAAATAGTCCTTCAAGTTCCTACTTTACATAAAAAAATGCCAAACATTCATCAAGACACAAACAACTCAACTAATAAACTATGTCAAATTTCCTACATCACTAAAAAATATGCCAAATAGGAATGATTAGAAAAGATAAGTGGATTTTGATTTATTGATATAAATTTAAGGTCAATTTTGTTATGCTGTATGTATTTTTCTACTCTTGATTAAGTTATAATGCTGATGTAACTCATTTAAATTTGTAATGTGTAATTGAGAAATGCAGATGAATAGTCATCTATGATAACCAAACTTATAGTCATGTTAGTTAGGTTTTTGCAGGTATACAAAGATGTATTTCAATTAGATAGGTAGTTTTCAAACACTTCAAAGACATACAAAATATGGTATATAAAATATTTTAAGAAATTAGACTTTTCTGGATAGTGAGACAGGTCTGCTCCTGGCAGGACCAATGTATTTCAGAAAAATGATGGGCATTAAAGAAACTTCATGTAGAATTTACTTTGTGGCAACTGGACAAAAAACTGTTCTGATATTGACTGCTTGATAGTATGCTGTATAAACTGGACATGCAATTTCCATGGAAAAGTGATCTCTAAACTTTGGCAAAACAAGCCAAGATAGTCATTCGGTTTCCTGCTTTGTAGAAAAAATTGCCAGGCATCATTCTAGACACAAAGAAAAACAACTGATAGACTATATCAGATTTTCTGCATCACTGAAAGGTATGTCAGAGATTTTGGGCCATATAGGCTAAAGATAGATGCCCCAACATTACAAAAGAACTTTGGGTGACTGTCCAGGCAGACAGGTGTCATCTCTGTCATTTTCTAGACTTTAGAAGTTGCTTGTACTTCCTGTTTATTTGGATAATATTATATCTTTCTGTGGTCTTTGATGTTGTTGAAAGTTTAATAATAATAGATATAGTTCTTTTTTAGTTTACTCACAAAGATAAAGTAGATAATAAAATATTTTCTTTAAGGTTGTTAATTACAAATAGATACATATTATGACTATAATACCTGTTTGAGAGTTCTTCAGTTATAATTTTGCTATATAAAAATTAAAACCTTCCTTTTTAATTAGACAGAAAAGAAGAGATGTGGTGAAAATGCTCTCTGTATGCTGTAAATAAAGGACTGTCTTGGCCTATGCACAGCACTGTAAAATTGAGTAGAGAATCAGAGGCAGGCAGGTTAGAGAAGGGTGGAGTTAGTCAGTCTTCATCTGGCCCCTGAAGAAGGAGGAACATATAGAGGTACAGGTGAGCCATGGGCTGAGCCACATTGTGGGAAGATTAATAGAAATGAGTTAAGTTAAAATAAAAGAGCTAACTAATAATGTGCTTAAGACATGGGCCAAACAATATAAAATATATTACATGTCTAAATCATTTCTTTGAGAGACAAACCCATCGCAGACCAGGTTCCAAACCTCTCGGACATTTTACAACACCTGTCTTCAGTTGTTCAGGATTAGTCAGCTGCTAGTCAGTTGATGTAAGAGGACTTGTGTGTCTGTTGTCTCCTCTGAGCATGAGTCTGCTCTGGACATGGGTCTGATTTTCAAAGCCTCAGTCCTTCTCTGATGACACTGTTCACCCTGGAGGCAGGTCCTGGGTATGCAAGACCCTTTCTCTTAGGAGTCACTAGAAGAGACTTGCCCAGTTAAAGCCTAGCTCCTATATGCTATGGAGAGTCTGAGATTGGACCCTAAGGATTGACCCCGGTTCCAGATAGGGACTTTCCAGACAGGTGGTCCAGGTGCCAGAATCTGTTCTCCTCTTACTCTGCTCTGGACTGGAGTGTGAATTTGAAAGTCCTCAGTCCTTCTCTTGATGTAATATATTCTTAGAAATGCCACCTTCATTTAGTAACAAAGAAGAACCAATACTTTCTGAAAATTATATTATTAGCATGAAACCCAGGAATAATCTTGTGAAAGCATCAATGCTTGACCTTAGATATCCTTTCTCAGAGATTAGTGTCACTGCTTCTTTGTTTATATTCTGCAGAGGGTCTTTAAGATACCACATGTTTCTCTGAATGTGGTAGAGCATATATGGCACACTTATCAAAACCCACACTCTGACTACCCAGGTATAGAGTAATAAAATCAAATAGTCTCAGACTATAGCTTTGGTACTATTAACTTTTTTCTTCGAAACTGTATAAGCCCAGAATAGAACTCTGTGCCCCATAGTGCTTCTTAGCTTAATAGAGTAAGGGCATTCCACATTTGTTATATTTTTCATTCCCTCCAACATTTCATAGTGATAAAATTGAGGATTGTCTATTGTAATCATTTCTCTCTCAATATATGTTCTTTTAAAAAAAATCTGTCTATTGAACTGTTATTTTCTTTACTGCAGAAGATTAACTGAGCCTTTAAGAGATTTCTATAAAGGAAATTTTAAACATTTTTCTGTGATCAATATGCTATAGCAATCCACTCATTAGAAATATTCTGTCAATGTATTTCTGAACAGCATTGAAAAGTTTTGTATTGACTTTAAATTACATTTGGTACCAACTATCCCAGAAGATTGTTAACATTTTCATTGGAGACTTATGTCATAGAAAGCTGTAGTACAAAATTTTAAACCACAAATGACACTAAACTGGGTGATGACATAAACACCAAGAAAAACCAAACAGATAATACCAAAGAGAAACAGGCACAAATAAGAGCTTTAAGGGACATTATTTATGGCTGACTTATAAAGAAACTTGTGGATGATAGTAGTATCATCATTGAGGAAATCGTGTACATTCAAAAATTCTAAATGTATTATCACAAAATATTGTATTCCATCAGATTCAAATGTCCTGCCCCTAAAAACACTGTTCTGAATATGGCCCATCTGTTTAAGCCAGTTGCTGTTGGAGTAATACTAAATGATCACCACGGAAAGATTGGCATATTAGATAAGCTAGATTCAATACTACTATAAGAGTATAAATAAAAATAGAAACACATAGATTAGCTGAGAATCTTTAGTTTCATAAATGTAGGCAACAGAAATTCAGGTCAAATCAAAGAGAGTTTTCTCATTAAAGTATCTTAAAATTGATTAACAAGTTAAAATGCTATAAAAAGGGTCTAATTAAAAGAAGAGTAGGAATGTTATTGATGGTGGTGATGACATCATAGACTTTCCAGTTCAAGTCATAATTTTATTATCTCTTTATTTATTTTTGCAATATGTTTTAGTCTTGATTCTTTTGATAGCTTCCACATTGTTAACCTTGTACTTTAATAAAAAATATTACAAATATGTTTAGATTTTAACATTTATTACTGTTATAACTGTTAAGTACAAAAAAAGACACATTACCCAATAATCATTTCTTCTTGCTTCTGATTTTTTTCAGAATGAAATATAATTAAACTTGCATCACTATTATTAAGCTAACAACTCAAAATTTACAGTAATTCATTGTTTCTTTAATAAAATTTAAGGAGAAATCTTGAAAAGACTTGCCACAAATTAAAGTGACAATCAATTTGTCTATCACCTCATTCAACTTTGATTGAACAATAAACACTACAGAACACTTTAATAAAAAGAAACATTTAATCAGCATGAGGATGTTTAATGTTAGCTTCTAGGATTCAAGCAAAAACCCTTGGATACTTACAAGAATGTAAAGAGCATAAAAATCCAGAATTTCATTAGTTTTCCAAATTATTTCTCAAATTAAAGTATGATGTCCTTGATGCTCATGGATAGTTCAAAAATTCCATCTGTCATTATACACTGAAAATTTATCCTCCTTATTCCATACAACATATTAACAAAGACAGGAGAAAACTATATCCTTACAAGGTGATAAGAACTTTCATATAACTGAAGCTAAGGATGCAAAATAGATACTACATGGTAGCTTCTTTCTTAATTCAAAAATAGAATTGAATTATACCCATAACATTTCAGTTGTTCATTTTTTAAATTACATTTTTTATTTATTCTCTCATACATCCTGACGGCAACCTTGATTCCCACCACCCCTACCATGTATTCCAACAACTTTTTAATTAAACTTGAAGTCTAATTTTTATGGGAAAATTTATATTTGATAATAGAAAATTAACAAACTAACTTTGGTAGGGCCCTGTTTCAGATGAGTTTATTTATAGTATACATTACTAAGTTAGAAAGTGAACACAGCATAAAGATGCTGTGAGTCACAAACCTTCATAAAAATGCTAAACAAAGCAACTCAGTAGGAAAAAACATCTCCCAAGAACAGGCAGTTAGTTACGTCCAATGCATAAGTACACTATTGAATGTATATCTTGCTAAATTAGATATTTATATGTTTTGTAGAATTTATGGGTAGAACTATTAATTGATTTTACTCTTCAACAACTTTCATAGCATCTTAAGAAATTATGAGAACTAGTCCACAGGGATGAGGTTTCCTGGTCAATTCTAGTTTAATGCTGTCAAGTGCTGTGTTTAAAAATTGTGATGTCTTACCCAAATGCAAAGGAATATACATATTTTTCAGCTCCTCATGAAACTGTCTCTAAAATTAACCACATGATTGCTCATAAAGCAAATATCAACAGATACAGAAAGATGAAAATAATCCCATCTATCATACAAGACCACCAGGGCCTAAAGTTAGAGTTCAACAACACAAAAATCAAAGAAAGCCTAATAAATCATGGAAACTAAACATCACTCAGCTGAACCACCTCTGGGTCAAGGAAGAAAATAAGAAAGAAATCAAAGTCTTCCCAGAAATTAATGAAAATGAATCCACAACTTAAACAAATTTATGGAACACAATGAAAACAATCTTAAGAGGAAAACTCATAGCACAAGTTACCTATATTAAAAATCTAGAGAAATCTCCCCACAGAGAACTAACAGCTAAGCTGAAAGCCTTAGAACAATTAGAAGCAAATTCATCTAGAAGGAGTAGATGGCAGGAAATAATCAAACTTAAAGCTGAAATCAATATAATTGAAACAAAAAGAACAATACAAAGAATCAATTAATCAAAGGGTTGGTTCTTTGAGAAAGTCAGCAAGATAGATAAACCCTTATCCAAACTAATCAAAAAGCAGAGAGAAAGAGTGTGTCCAAATCAACAAAACTAGAAATGAAAAGGGGGACATAACTACAGTCTCCCAGGAAATCCAGAAAACTATGAGATAATACTTTGAAAATTTATATTCCACAAAAATGGAAAACCTAGAAGAAATGGACAGCTTTCTGGACAGGTACCATTTACCAAAATTAAATAAAGAACAGATTAATTACCTAAACAAGTCTATAACACTTAAGGAAACTGAAGCTGTCACTAAAAGCCTCCCCAAGCCCATTGCTTCCGGTTCCACTCCCGGGACCGAGTGCTGTCTGCAGAATCCCAGCGCACTCTGGAGCAGGGGCAGGTAAACTCTGCCCCTGACCACATCCACAGCTCCTGCTGAGGGAATTTGCATGGCTCCCCACCACGACCTCGAACTGAGCAAACCAACAACTGCAGGGGTCTCTGAAAGACAGAATCAGACCCTGACCAGAAAGGTGACAGGAGGCACACAAACCCGAGTGCCACAATTGACCAGGACCCATCTAATCGTGAACCACTGAAGCCATGGGCAAACGTCAGTGCAAAAAATTACAAAATACTACACAGGACAACATGGTAACTCCAGAAGAGAGTAGCGATCTTACAAATACAAGAAGTGAACTGAGCAATGAAGAGGAAACAGAAGGAAGCAACACCAAAAATTACTTTTTGATGATCATCGAAGCTCTCAAAGAAGATATGAAAAAAAGCCTTAAAGAAATAGAAGAAAATACTAACAAAAAATTGGAAGAATGAACAAATCTATGATAGAAACATGCCAGGAACTAAAAGGTGAAATAAAAGCTGAAATAAAAGCTGAAATAGAAGCAATAAAAAAGGCGCAAAATGAGGCAAAAATGGAAATAGAAAACCTGAAGAAAAAAGCTGGAACTACAGATACAAGCATAACAAACAGAGTTCAAGAGATGGAAGATAGAATCTCTGAAGTGGAAGACTCAGTAGCTCAAATAGATATATCAGTCAAAGAAAAT
>PVIH01002850.1:0-33557 GCA_004025045.1 Sigmodon hispidus
TCACCTCTGGTCAGGGTTCGAATCCGCCCCTCATAGACCCCTGCAGTTGGTTTGCTCAGTTCACTCAGTTCAGGGTCGCAGTAGGGCTCTTAGTAGATTCCCTGAGCAGCAGGGGCTGCGGGTGTGGCCAGGTGCAGAGTTCAGCTGCCCCTGCTCCAGAGTGCGCTGGGACGCCGCAGAGAGCACAGGTCCCGGTCTAAATAAAGTTTTAAAAAAAAAAAAAAAAAAAAAAGAAATTATATCAGAGCCCATTTTAGTTACAGCTATGTTCTACTGGACATATTCATAACCTTTGGGAATATGAAAGAACATGAGCCTGAAGTTCTGATTTCATAGTTTGTTATATGACTTACAATAAATAAATCAGCTTATGGAATGTCTGTACATAGTTTCCTAACTATAAAATATGGTATTTGGCCAAGATCACTAAATATA
Source organism: Sigmodon hispidus (assembly GCA_004025045.1). Taxonomy (NCBI): domain Eukaryota; kingdom Metazoa; phylum Chordata; class Mammalia; order Rodentia; family Cricetidae; genus Sigmodon; species Sigmodon hispidus. The sequence continues at coordinate 436 of PVIH01002850.1, forward strand.
TTGTTTGTCCCAGATTCTTGTTTTTAAATTTGGGTAATTTCAAACAGGTAATTCAACTAAGAAAAACAAAGAAAATACCTTTTCTCTTTTTTTGAACCACTAGGTTTGTGTTTTAAATAAGATTTGCCTTAAAATATGTGGAAAAATATACAAAAAGTTATTTTACCATTTCTCATATTCTTGAAAATTTTATACCTTAGAAATCTCTTTTTAAAACTACCTGGAGAGGGGCTGGAGAGATGGCTCAGCGGTTAAGAGCACCATCTGCTCTTCCAGAGGACCCGGGTTCGATTCCCAGCACCCACATGGCAGCTAACAACTATCTGCAGTTCCAGTTCCAGGCAAACACCAAGGCAAATAAATAAATGATAAATAAAGTTTTAAAAAAAAATACCTGGAGAACATTGCAGAGGAATAAATACTGCACATAACATGTTAAGGATCCAGCAGCATTTGTAAAATGGAAACCTGATTGAAGTGTGTATTATAAGTGACCTGAAGACATCTTTTCACCTCTAGTGAATTAAAGAAGCTTTTTAACAGAATTGTAAACTCATGGACTCTATGAATTCTAAGAACCTTAGATTAAAAATGTCAACTCCCTTTGAGATTCCAAAATGTTAACTACTGGACAGTGGTAACCCTTCTATGGAATAAGGAAAAAACAGTATCCTATAAGTACAGTAACCAGGTGCAAATGCAATATAAAAAAACTTTAAATGGAGAAGAGGGAGTAAGATACACTTAATGGTCTTCAGAGAGAGGGAGAGAGGGAGACAAAACAGAGAGATAGAGACAATGTAGATTTACATGCCAAATATAGTGAAAGTTTATTTCATCTCCCCTTTGCTGAATATAAGCTGCCTCAGACTTCTTATTGCTGATCCTTCTCATCTCTGCTTTTTCCTTCTCAAGTCAATGTTTAGCCAAGAGAAAAATAATATAGAAAGGGAATATTAGGCTTTTAGAATTGTCAAAGGTTCATCTACCTACTGTTTCCCTCTAAGTCCTGGTCATCGTACAAGAGTTTTTTGTTTTGTTTTGTTTTGTTTTAAATCAGTCTTTATCGTCAACTGCAAAAGAGAATTTTCTCCATGTTGGTACCTAGAACCACAGGTACAGCTCCTGTAACAAGACACATAGTGTGACCTGGGATGTTTCCAGCTGAAATATGTACTGATGTTAAAACTCATTTTGAACTGAGAGTGTCTTCATCATTCATAGGTATCTCTAAAATCAGTAAGTGAAAAGGGTGCTCCCATAAAGAGAAGGCTGATATCACCTTATCTCTACAATTAGCATAAACTGATAGTTATTTTAAATGTTCCAGAACCAAAACATAAGATTATTGTTTCCGACTCCAATTGGTCAAATTCTTAACCAGACAGGCCCTGATGCCCATAGCTATTCATTTAGAAAGTTTTTCCATTCTTTTCCCCAAAACATCTGTGTTTTGAGGAGGTCTCTGCCAGTCTACCAATGCCAAAGATAAGTACCTTACCATTAAGAACTAAAAAGATACTTTGGTTTCCATCAAAACTTTCTAGTATGTACTGCTATCTATCATGATGAACCAATCATTTTTTCTGTTTTGCACAGTGTGATTGGTAAGGTAGTGGTGGAGTGAAGACTCTCACTGTAACATAATACCTGCCCTTTGGGAACATAAATTAATCACACTAAGTATGTGATCTCAAAATATTCTCAGAGGGAAAATAACAATATTGAGAATTCTACAACCCAATATGCTTTAAATATAGAAAATGCTCCAGAAGATAGCAATCAAATGATGCATGAGTTTTCAGTGCTTTATTTATGTGAAAATATAAATGGAGCATAAATTACCTACGAGAAACTTGCTGAGGGTAGAACATTTTTTTAAAACTCCCATGATGGTCTACAGATTGTCGAAAGTGCAGGCATCAAGCCTAGGGAATCATTTAGTAGGACTCAAGGGTCAATCGTATGAATAATGAGAATGTGCACAGAGTAAAACAGAAACTAAGTCATGTAAAAATAGCAAAGGGACTACAAATATAACTAAGGGATGCATACCTGGTGAACACTTAGCAAGAGATTATTACAACTGACCACACTTCTGTTAGAAGAGAAAAAGCTCCCTATACAGAGATCAGTACACTCTCCTCTCTATCTTGCAAAATTGTCTTTTATTCCTTGGTGCACAGTTGGCTCTACTGATTTCTTACTATCTCTCCCTGCCAGAGTAAAATCTGTTGGGAACATTAAAGTTTAGGTGACAGGCTGCCTGTGCTGTACTGTGGCATCTGAAAAATGAGCAGATGCATTATGAGCACTTTAAAACCCATAATTAACTTAATTTCAATGACAAATAGCAATTCTACATATTCCCAATAGTCCTCCAGCCTGCCCAATAAAAACATAATGTGAGGCATACATGCAATTTAAAGTTTCCAGCAAGATGGCACTTATTAAAAAATAAAAAGAAATAGAATTTATTTTAAGAACATTTCATACTTTGACTCAATATACCAAAAACAATTTTATTTGATGCTAATAAAGATCCTACAGAAAAATGTGATCTTTACTTGAAACAAAAAAAAATCTGCACAACTGCTTCATAGGCATGGGTAGACAGTCAACATCAGAACTAAGAAAAGAATAGAGATATAATGCAAATAAAAGGCTCTATGATGGAATCAATGCAGGTAATTTCTCTTTTGCTTAAGGAAATGAGTATAAGGGTCATATCCAGTTCTCTCAAAGGCACTCCAGTGAGAAGGCAAAGGAGCAAGTACAACAGGTATGTCGAGGTGAAGTCATCACAATACAAATGTTCCTGGGAAGATGGCTCAATGACATGCTTGTCATATAAGAATCTGAATCTGTGACTAAACCTTCAAAACTTACATACAAGCTAGATATATAGCTAGAAACCCTTGAGTTCCTATGAAAAGGTGGGAAGCAGTGATGGAAGAATCTCTAGATACTCACAGCTAACATAGACTATGCAGCATCAAAGAAAACTAATACCAGGGTTGTGTCCTGACTTCCAAATATGCAGTGTGGCATATGTGTACCTAAACACACACATGAACATGTAAACCTACACATACATGTTCACACTAAAAAGTAATATATAAATAAAAATAACCCCCCCCTTTTTATGACTGGTATTTAAATTTTAGGATAAAATGAATTCATTTATATCCCTTCTAAGTATTTAGTTAAACATAAATCAAAACACAAGTTTTTAAATCTTCTGGAAATTGTCACAATGCTCAAATATTATGACAAGATAAGAAAGCATTTTGATAGAAAATGATAGAAAAGTGGTTGACAGCATATAAGCAATTCCATGACAATTGAAGATCCTCAGACTCAGAATACCATGCAGAGATCTTCATCCAGAAACATACCAACAACGTACTCTTTACTGCAAAGATTTTCATTAGTATTTATTGTAAGCTAAATATTTCTTAGATCATGAAATAAGCCAAAACAAAACATAAAAAAAATATCTATACTCCCCCAAGGCCACTATTCTTGAGTAGATACATACATTCATTGGTCAAATGGATTTTATAGGAATTTCCTTCTTCTGTCTACAGCTGACGTGGTCTATACTTTGTTATTTTAAGAAAACATATTCAAACCTAGACATTCAACATCAAGAAGACCAGAAGGTACTTCACCTATTTCTAAATCAACCTCAGTCCATAGCAAGAAGCTGAAAACATTATTTAATAATGATATTAAGTAAAATAAATCTGAATTACTTCGATTTGTGCTTAATTGGATTGATAAAAATCCTAGTTCATGACAAGGTTGTGTTGATATATATACACATATATATTTAATAAAATCAGTCTGGAGTCTGGAATATCAGGGAACAGAATCACCCACAGTCAAGCCATGAAGATCAGAAGGAAGTGACCCACACCATTGATCCAATCTCTCAGGAAACAGATATCTTTCTGTATTTCTATTATTTCAAGTCTTAAAATCCAAGCAGTAGTAGCTGATACCTTTAATCCTAACTCTAGGATTGTGATACAGAATTGAACTGGAAGTAAAACAACTGGGGGGATATAAAGCATAAGAAGGCAGAAATCTATTCATTTTGCAGAAGTGACCAGTCAGAGTGAGGACCCTTGAAGACAACATTTACCCTGTTTGGCCTGAGAAGTTGGCTGGGTGAGAATTGACTATGGTCTGTTTCTGCTCTCTGATATTCCAGTTTTTCCCCAATATCTGGCTCTGAGTTTTCATTATATGCTAACTAGAATTCATGCAATACAAGGCCTTCTCTACTAAATGTTAATACAAAAATTACATCAAAACATTATAAAAAAACTATTAACCAATATCTGTGATGAACATCAGTTCAAGTGTTCTCAACAAAATATTTAAAAAAATCAAAATAATGTCAGTAGAATTACATACCACTGATAAGTGCAAATTGTCATAAAAATATAATTACCTTTCAATCTGTGATAATGAATTAATATGATTGATCATATAAACATAATTACAGAAGAACATGTCAGTTGGTTTAAAATTAGTATATTTTAATTTCTAGTATTTTATGTTGAAAACACTTAGCATACTTAAAAAGAAACACGAATTTTCTTGACCTGATGTACATAACAGCTAACAAAGCAGACTGCAGTAATAAGATGCCAAAGGGCACAGGGCTCAAAGATGGATGAATTATGACCAAACAATGGTGCATTATTAGATTATAACCTCAAGGATTAAATAAAATTTATAGATTCATAATAATACATATAACTGAGTCAATTAATAGGCAGAGATGATATACAGCTCTTGTGTAGTACAATTCCAAATATAATATTTAAATTATGCCACCATTAAAAAGGTAAACTCTACATCTCTATTTCACATAATAATTTTCTTCCAAAAAATACAATATGGAAAGGCAATGGATGGGTAGAAAAAGGAATAGTAGATAAATAATAAATTTTCTGACAGTCAAGTAAAAAATAATAAATTTTCTGACAGTCAAGTAGCCAAAGCCAACAGTCATAAACTGTGCCGTTTCACATGCCCCTAAAATTCTGTAATAAAAAATGACATTTTGCTTCTGTGATCACATTTTCAAAGACCATACATCCAATAGTATAGCAGCAAAAACATAGTAATAAAATGGTTGAGAAGGGATATCCTATAATACATATAGCTGTAACTGCTCAAACTCATTAAACTGGAAAAATAGAAAATGTGAGAAATTATCAAAATGAAAAAGCAGCTAAGGAAAACCTGCTCTAAAACAGAAAAAAAAGTCATTGAGGCAAAACTAAGAAAATATGAACAAGTTATGGAATGGAGTCAATAATGTATATCAACATTATTTCTTCAATTTCAACAGAGGAATCATTAATACATCAACAAAGGAAATGTGAAATTCTCTGTGAGCTTCATTTTTTGTAGGTATAAAACTGATAGAAACAATCAATTTTATTAATAAAAAAATATCTAACAAATTAGCACATTTACATTTTAATATAAGATCATTTTAGGATCACCATACTCGATAGCTCGACTGGAAAGCTTAGTAATATAAAACTTCAGTGTCATTAGATGAAGACTAAAATCCTGATCATGCTTATCCATTTATTATGAAAACTGTATTTATAAAATATGGCATAAATTCCTATGAGACTATAACATACTGAAATCACCTCCTTAGTTTTAACTTATCACCCAGTCCAGCAAACCACCCTTTATATCCATTTACAGCTAATTTTGAAAGATTTTCTCCATGTTCATTGTCTCTGCCTCCTTATTTTTCACATTTTGTTTAGTATACAATTATCTGGTTTCTGCTCCAACTTCACTTCCAAAGTAAATAATGGTTATCTGTTGGCAGAAGTAGTAGGCACTCAGTCATTATCTAAATTTATTTATAAGAACCACTAAGCACAACATCTAGAACTTCCTCTTCAAAACATCCTTTCCTTTTAAATTCTCCTGGTTTTATGCATACTACTCTTGTAAAATTCAGTTCAGCAATTTATTATTTACTTTTTACTTCTTAAAGTGTGTGATTATTTTAGCTCTTGTGGTCTTAATAAATACTATATAATGCTCTCTTCCTTAAGTCTCTAACCTAGAGCACTTTCCTAAACTTAAGAGAATGTTAACCTACTACTCATACTGATAGATCCATTCTGAGACCTCATTTGCATATTTAAAAACCAGTGACTCTCAGAACAACCTATCTTTGCTTTCTCCCAAAACTCCTAGACTTCTATTGTTGTCAGTTTGCAGGATCATCATTGCCTACTCAAGACAATAATTAACTATCATGACCAATTCTGTCTTCACTTCCAACATGTTGGTTTGAGGCCCAAATTATCTTATTTCTTCTATAAGCCCTTTCATAATTTTGGCACTTTATAACCTTACTAAAAATAGTTAAAACAACAATTAGCATTCAAAAATATCTGATAGATTGATTGATAGAAAGGTGAATGCATGGTTGAAGTAACTCAGAAAAATATGCTGCCATTCAGTTATGCCAGCACCATTTGTTGAAGATGCCCTTTTTTTCCATTGTATATTTTTGGCTTCTTTGTGAAAAATCAGATGTTCATAGTTGTGTATATATCAGGGATTTCAATTTGATTCCATTGATCAACATGTCTGTTTTTAATGCCAATACCAAGCTGGTTTTATTACTATTGTTCTATAATAGAATCTGAAATTAGGAACTCCAGGATTGTTTGGCAATCCTGGGTTTTTTTGGTTTTACATATGAAGTTGAATATGTTCTTGTGAAGAATTGTGTTAGGATTTTGATAAGAATTGTGCTGAATCTGTAGATTGTTTTTGGTAAAATTTCCATAAAATGAACATTTTTCAAGTCAGTATTCTTGCTTTTAGTTGAAATATTTACATTAATTACCCAGTCTCAAATTTAGAGAAGACATGAATGAACAAGACCAATATTCCAAGACATCAATATTACTTTGACAATAATGGTTTGAAAGTAATGGGAACATGAAAAGGGAATGATTGACAGCAACTGAAGTGTAGCAGTGAAAATTAACCAAGACATCTCACAAGTTCATGGTGGTAAAGTCAATACACGATGTGAAAATAGTTACATAAGCAGAACCAAACCTCTGGTTCAGACGCTTTTAAATTTGAATGATTGGAACACTCAAGACAATTTCAAAGTATCAAACAATCATGAACAAGGAATATTAAAGATGTCTGGTTGCTAATAGGAGTAGTTAGAAAATAGTAAGTGGTGAGAATGCAATACATGCCTTGCTTGTGTTTGTAGAGGAGTGAAACATGAAATGGGTTTAAAATGTAGAAGTTAATGATCCACACTTTAGCATCACCAGATCAACATTTTCTTAACAGCTACAATAGCTAGGCAGCTTGGAAATGTTCTATTTTGGTATTTCTGATGATACAGACCTGTAAGCTAGCTACTGAGGCAGCTGAGACAGAATGGGCAAAAGCTCAGAGTCAACCTGTACTAAGCATTGAGGTCAAGTTCAGCCCACAACCTCAGTGAAACTTGTGGCGAGCCGCTTTCTGGCCTGCAGAATGACGAGTCACCACACACACGATTCTTCTCGGATCACACTTTATTGGAGTACAGCTCAGTTGAGAATGGTGGAAAGAAGACCCTGAGCCTGAAAAGCAGCCTGCTTATATAGGGAAGCTGGGGCGTGTGATTGGTGCCCAACATAATGCCTCATAAGCATATAGCTGGTGATTGGTCCAAAGTAATACCTCATTAGCATATTCAGGGATTGCATCAGATAGGTCACTACTCAATGCCTAATTAGCATAAGCGCATCGGATAGGTCACTACTCAACGTCTAATTAGCATAAGCGTCAAAGGTGCAATAGAATGTTCCAGCAAGCTGTGCAAGGGCCAACCGTGCCCTACATCTCCCCCTTTTTGTTTTTCTAATGGCACAGACAGTATGTAGACTGTACAGGTGTTCACTTCATGATGTGCCCACTGCTCAAAGGCTGTTTCCTGCTGCCACGATCCCCGAGACGCCTTCCAGTGAGGGCGGCAGGGTGCAAAGGCCATCTCAGAGGAGAATGATTCCCTATAGAGATGCAATGGCAGCTAAAGCATCTCTGTGCAAGGGCAATCATTATAAGTCACTAAGGGCAGAGAGCCAGGCCATGGGGGAGTGCCCTGCATCAACAGCCAAGAGTGCCTGAGTGAGTAGCACCTTTTCACAATGCGCTCTGATGCGAATACAGCAAACCAGCCAGAGGCAAAAAACAATCCCAAATAAACAGCAGACTGCAAAAATTCCCACTCCCACCCACTCCTTGAAAAAGGAAAGGGCAGAAGTGAGCCAAGAAGTAAAGTCCCCAAGAGTAACAGGCTCCAATCTTGTAGCATTCAAACATGCGATCTGGAACTTTTGCTTGAGGATTATCTTTTCAGCCTCCATAGCCCAATTCCCACTTTCCGCCTGAATCAGGGGGAAGAGGGTCATGAGTGTCCATATCAGCATCATCCTTAGAGTCGTTCTCAACGCGTCTCGTCAATCTTGATGGCACCCAGACTGACTCCTGATTCTGTGGAGAAACACATAAAGATTCCCTGGATCGAATGATAACATGATCCGGGCCTCACCATTGATTAGAAAGAACATCCTTCCATAAAACCTTGCCTTGATTGTTGGGTTCTGACGTCATATGACATTCGGCAACGGTTTCATTTTTATCATTTAAATTTAGAAAATTTATAGTGAATAAAGCAAGAGAAAGCCTTTGTTTGGAGGTGCAATTCTCTGTTCTTCCCCCTTTTTGTTTTTGCAGGAAGTCCTTGAGGGTACAATGCGCACACTCTATTATCGCTTGCCCTTGTGGATTATAGGGCAGGCCTGTGATATGTTTCACTTGCATTTTGTCACAAAATGAGGCAAAACTCTTAGATGCATAGGCTGGCCCGTTGTCTGTTTTCAGTGTATCAGGCTTGCCCCAAGCGGCCCAAGCTTCAAGGCAGTGGGTAATGACATTGTGAACCCTTTCCCCAGAAAGAGGTGTAGCGTGCATTACCCCAGAACATGTATCAATGGAGACATGCACATACTGAAGCTTTCCAAAGGATGAAACATGGGTAACATCCATCTGCCAAATTTCAAGTGGAAAAATACCTCTGGGATTAACTCCTATTTTCTGAGCAGGCAAGAATTGCACACAAGCCGAACAGCTTTTCACAATATTCCTAGCTATCTCCCGAGAAATTTTAAATTTAGTTCTTAAAACAGCAGATGAAACATGGTATAAGTTATGAAACTCTCGTGCTTGTGTTTCAGAGTCCAATGCCACAAAAGCGCACATTGTCAGATCAACTTGTTCATTGGCTTTTGCCCTAGGACCAGATAACAAAGAGTGAGTTCGGATATGAGTAATATAAAAGGGATTGGATCGATGCAAAATCTCACCTCTTATTCCTGCTAAAAGTGAGACTACCATACTAGAGGGTTTAATATAGGAAACAATTTCTAAATTTTTAACAGCATTCACCACATATGATGAATCAAATACCAAATTAAAAGACTCAGGAAAACATTTAAAAACCTCTAAAACTACTTGGCATTCTACTATTTGGGGACCATTTGACGGCACTCAACAGTTATAGGTGAGCCTCCTTACACCATGTAGGCTCCTTTCCCAGTCTTAGACCCATCCATGTAGAAGGTTAAGGCATTGCTCAACAATTGTTCCCTCGTGATCCGAGGAAACACCACAGGTTGCTGAATTACGAATCTTAAAAGTTCACTCTTGGGCAAATGATTATCAATTGTACCAGAAAAGGCACAAACCAATATAGCCCATTCTGAGGTAGTGGCAGCCAATATCTCTATTTGTTCTTTTGTATAAGGGACTATAAGTCGGTCAGGTGTCTTGGCAAAAGATGTCAGTCAGGAATGATTTCCAGTCTAAATACTGTCCCAGGATTGAGACATGCTTTTGCTAAGCTACTCCAGTCACTAGGCGTCATGGCAGATCTACTCAATACCTCAACCTGTGCTACTGTAAAAGACGCAGTAGTGCCATAAGTGTGGACAGACTCTGCCAGGGATTTCACTGTCTTAAAATCTAAAAGCTCGTGAACCTTTTCCTCTGGTTATCTTGAAAAACTGGAAAAGCCAGCGGCACGCTAGGATGCAGCTCATGCTGGACTCTCTTCCACACTTCTGTGTTGTCTGATGGCTTAGAACAGATGCCCTCACCAGGCTGGCAATATGGAGGGGGGGCAATAGGCGCAGTAGGGGAAACAAATTGCAATTGCTGACTCTGCCCCTCTTGGCTGCTTTTAACCCATCTATCTCTCCCACTGCTAGCAAGCAGAGCAGACTCAGAAAAACCCTTAATGAAACAGCTCCTTAAGAGCCAAAAAAATTAGACATGAAGTTAAAAACCCCATCCTTGTATAACCTTTAATTCCTACCTTAATTTCCCAAAATACCAACGGGTTAGATCCGCTCATCAGCAGATGCCCCGTTCTCTGCTTTTTTTCTACAAGCAGAGTTTTCTTCCTTAACGCAGGTCCCACTATTTTCCTGTGAGACTTACCGGTTAACCCCCCTGATTAGTGCAGTTCTGAATCTCCTTCAGATTCTTCTGCAGCAACCTCACCAACAGTCCGCTCCTTGTGTCGAGTTCTGAATCGGTCTTCTCTACGGGGAGCGAAGGTTCCCGGTTTTTGGCACCACTTGTAGCAAGCCACTTTCTGGCCTGCAGAATAACGAGTCACCACACAGCACTATTCTTCTCGGATCACACTTTATTGGAGTACAGCTCAGTTGAGAATGGTGGAAAGAAGACCCCAAGCCTGAAAAGCAGCCTGCTTATATAGGGAAGGCAGGGTGTGTGATTGGTGCCCAACATAATGCCTCATTAGCATATAGCTGGTGATTGGTCCAAAGTAATACCTCATTAGCATATTCAGGGATCGCATCGGATAGGTCACTACTCGATGCCTAATTAGCATAAGCACATCGGATAGGTCTCTACTCAATACCTAATTAGCATAAGCGGCGAAGGTGCAATAGAATGTTCCAGCAAGTTGTGCAAGGACCAACTGCGCCCTATAGAAACTATCTTAAGATACAATGTAAAACTCAAACCAGCAAAATGACTGAACTAGTTTAAGCTCTTACTGAGAAAACCTAATGACTTGAGTTTGAGCTCTTGAGAAAATCAAATTCCAAAGTTGTCCTCTTACCTCCACAGTCAAACCTCATCACTCTTTTTTTAAATAATAAAATTTATCATTTATAATAACAAAAATTATTTATAATAGTAAGAAACAATGCAAATTTCCCTTACCACAAAATTGATTAAATTAGCAAAATGAGATAAATGCATTATAATATGGGCCATTAAAGTTATATTTAAAAGCATTAATAATTTTTTTCTTTTCTTTATTATTATTATTATTAGGATGATGATGATGAACAAAGAAGTCACACTTTTTAACCATGTATATCTTTATTCAAGGTCACTTCCCCCTCCCACCACATCAGGTCATTCTCTCTTCTCCACAACTCCCCATCCCTCCCTCCCCCCGGGCAGGTGGCAGGCAGTCCCAAGGTCCCACTGACCCAATATTGCTTAGTTCATCCTCCACTCCTGGCAGATCCATTTTTCTCCCTCTAACCTCAAGACTGAGTCAGGTATTCCTCTAGGGGGAGTGGGATCCAAGGAGTCAGTCCAAGGTGTTTCTGATCCCAAGCTGTTCACTGGTTGTGGTTTACAACTTGGCAATGCTTTCTTTTCTTGTTTGGTTTAAAGTGGAAATAGTATACTAATGAATACAGAACAAAATAAACAGCCATCTTTGTCCTACTTTCTGCTCAGGGATGAAGGGAACCAACTCTCCAGCCTCCGGCCACACAAGAGAGAGCAACCTCTCATTCCTCTGAAGTGGTGGTCCTGAAAACAGACAAGAAGCCATGCTTGTGCCTCAAAGTCATTATTGGAATGAATCCTCTCAACAAAGAACTGATAGGTTATAAGCTAAAATAAGCCCTTTCTTTTTGATAGTGATATTGTAACACAGCAATAGAAACCCTAACTGAGACATTTGCTCTTTCTATTCCTGTTTTCCTCAGCTCTTTTATGAAGAATGCATGGCGAGCTTCTCAAGTAATGTTTTTCCATCAATTGGGAAAATATTTCATTTCCATCTTTTAAGTCTATTTATATATTGTATTATGTTATGAATTTGTGAACATAGAAAGAGCCTTACATTTCTGTGATAAAATCAACTTGGCTCTGTTTTATGATATTCTTATAGATTCCTTGAAATCAGTTCATGACTCAGATGGGTGGCATTCCTGCTCTTTCTATTTTGTAGATCAACTTAAAAAAGTTTTTGTTAATTGTTTCTTGAAAGTTTGTTACAATTTAACAGTGAATCCATTCAGCCATGTACTTTTCTTTAGGGGAAACTTTTCAATGCAGTTTTAGTCTCACTTGTTATGAGTTTTTCAAGTTGTTTGTATCTTCTGGGTATATTTTTGATAGACCATATCTGTTTAGGAATGTATCTTATTTTTTATATCACCCAAGTTTAAGATATATATATATATATATCTGCATCTCCTTGAAGTCTAAAAAGCACATATTTAATCACTAATTTAATAATGTGAGTCTTCTCTTTTTTATCATTAGTTTGCCCAGGGGGTTATCAATATTGTTTATGCTTTGAAGAACTAGTGGTTTGTTTGATTGATTCTATACAGTATTCTTCTGGTCTCCATTTCATGGTGATGAAATAGAACTAGAATTTCTGTTCTAGACTTCGAAATATTTTTGTTCTCTACTAGATTTGGATTTATTGAGCTAATATTTTGATGAACACATATTGTAAAGTAGAATTACAATTTTTAACCTTCTGAATGACTGAAAGGCAAAATATCAAGTTCAATAAATTTTTAGCCCAACAGGTGGAGAAGGTGTGACAGTGGGAACATGAATCTTCTTACTTATATTTTATGGATTGAAAAACAGGATTTCAGTGAGAAATGCACCCATGCTATATAGTGCAGAAGGCTTGTTTCCTAGCAACTCACTTCTGGCAGAATGCTCACCTCCTGAAAGGTCCACAACTGCCTAAATAGTGCCATCTATGGGGAACCAAGTTTTTAAACACATGAGACTGTCAAAGGTATTTCATTTAATCTCAAGCAATAATGCTGGCATTTTTGTATTGCACCCCCCAACAATAACAAAAAGATTTAAAACTTCTTTGGTAACTCTACAAGACTCTAAATTTTCATTCAGTATATTAAATGACTGTTAATGAGTGATTTTCTTACCCATTTGTGACCATAACACAATTAAACAGCCACGTCTCTTCCTCTGGCCTTTTTGTCTGTCTCATCAATATTCTAAGTTAATACATCAAAAACAAAATAAATACTCTTTTTTACCCACCCTAAATTCACAACATATGCATTTTCTTAGTCTCTCTTTCATTTGTCCTGGTTGTCATAACAAAACATCACAAAGTAGGTGACTTAGACACCAAAAATGCATTTCCTCACAATTTAGGAAGCTAGAAGTCTAAGAACACCTTTACAACAGGCTTGTTATCTACTGAAACCTCTGTCATAGATCTTATAATGATCACATTTTTTAATGAATTCCAATATACTACTCATTTATATACCTTTCTAAAGGTTGTGATAGTAAGTACAGTCATGTTTGGGGACACTGGGGATCACAGCCTAAATAGAGGCATTTTGAAAACTATAATCCAATAAATAACATCCAAAATTCCTTACTTACTTCAAAACTTATTAATTTCTTTTTCTATAAAAATTTTCTCCACTCTCAAAAAGATATTTTTATGTAGATTATTCTTCAAGCATACTATCTACTTCTTAGAACTTTTGTGGTCCTACAAGGCCTGTACTTCCCAAGCTTTTGAAGCAATAAATCTACAGCAACTCAGAAACCAAAGATTCCTACTACAGCCTAGTCATATTTTGACTAATTTTTTAAATCTTTGGCTGACTGTTTTGTTAAATATTTTTGACAATGTGTTTATTTCTCTTTATAGTGTTTTATACTGGCTACAGCTGGAATTAAAAACAAAGCAAACAAACATAAAAACATCCTGCCAAACTAAAACAACCACAAGAGCAACAAGAAAACCCCCAAAAAATATAATTTGGATTTAAAGAGAAGAAATAACCTGAATTCTCTCAAATATTCTTTAAAAATGTTAAATATAATCAAGCATCTGTAATACTTTCAAATTGATAAGGTGTCTAGGGAGCAAAGAACACCTTAAATGGTGATAAGAGGATGTAATCAGCAAAGCTGAAATGAAAAAAACTAACATGCAAAACAAACCATTTTAATCACTTTTTAAATTTTTTTGAGATTATAATATAATTGCATTATTTTCCCCTTTTCTTTCTGTCTTCAAACCCTCCCATATCCTCTTCCTTACTCTCTTTCAAATGTATGGTCTCTTTTCTCTCTCTCTCTCTCTCTCTCTCTCTCTCTCTCTCTCTCTCTCTCACACACACACACACACACACACACACACACACACACACACACACACACACACATTCCTAAATAAAACCTGTTCAGTCATATAATGCTATCTGTATGTATATTGTCTGGGCTGACCATCTGGTGTTTTATAACCAACTGGTGTACCCTTCCTTGGCACTTTTTGGTTGTCTTTTAAGGAATCTTCCCATCTCTTTCTAAACGGATCATCAATATTCTGTCCCAAAGTGACTCTGAAGTTTTTAATGTCTAGAACCATGTGTTCTACATAGCAAATGAAGAAGAACTACAGGTGAGCCATACAGCCAATGTTAGACATCATTTTAGATCTTCAATTATTTTTCTTAGATTTCATTAATGTTTATGTGTGTGTGAGGACACACATATGATGTATATATGGACAACAAAGGATAACATGTGAAGGTTAGGTGTTTCTCTTCCACCATATGAGTCTTAGGAATAAAACTCCATTTGTTGGGCTAGCAGCAAGCACCTTGGCCCATTGAGGAATCCTGTTGTCCCTTAATGTCACTTCAAACAGTGAAGGACAGAATGACATTTTAAGAATATTGAAATATACATACATCATACAAAGTCTGAGTGCAGACTCTGAACTTTCTATTCTTTCTAGCTATTCTTGCACTTTGTAATTGTATGCTTTCATTTGAATAGGTTAAAGGCACTATTACTGTAACTAGAATAAAACATGTGAATATAAACACATTTATTTCCTGAAATAATAAATTAAATTCTGCTCACAGAAGTGCCTATTTCCTGAAACCTTGCTTCTGACTGTTGACTGACAGGTGGGTTCCAAACCTCGTCACCACATACACGGTAACATGACAGCAATAAAAGCAGTGAGAATGCCACATCCCTTGGAATTCATTAGCTGCCCAGGCTTTGGAAACCTTCATTACTGCACAATTTTTAAATTAGTTTTGAATAGACATAAACTATTAGTCATGTACAGGTGATGTAGTAAGTACTTTAAAAGATTTCTAGTGCTTATATATTATCATATGCAAAGCCAGAATGCCACAAACCAATGAACATCATAAAGACATAAGCTTAAAAGTCTCTCTAAATAGAAGGAGCAAAAGGAAGTCTATTACAGAAAGTCTTACCAGGTCAGGAGATCCTTCATTGTCAACATATGTACATACAAATATATATCAAGAAAGGACATTCATATAACTTTATTTTCATGTATTTTAATCAAACACAAAGTAAAAATGGTGCATATGTGTTAGTTAACACTGACTGCCATAACAAACTTAAAAAATAATTCTTTCTAGTAGTTCTGCAAGGTTAGAGTTACAAGTACTTCTTTGGGAACATGAGAAATAGGTTTGGGGGCATGAATTGAAGGGGAGAGTACGGAAAAAGTTGACTGCAAAGGGGGAGAATTTCTGGGTCAGGTAGAGACCTCGTACAATGGTAATTCTCAAAGAATCTACAAAGATAACCCCAAATAAGACTCCTAGCAATGGTGAATGAGTAACCTGAACTAGCCATCTCCTGTGACTAGGCGAAACTTCAAGTGGAGGGACTGGGAAACCAGCTCAGCCACACAATCTTGACCTATATACTCAGACTTACTTATGATGTGCTGGGGGCAGTGGAATATAAGCATGGCTCAGAGGTTGTAGGAGTGGTCAACCAATGACTGGTCCAGCCTCAGACCCAATAAGCCACATTGTTTGGAGGGCCAGAATCCAGAGACTGGATGGAACAGAGACCTAGTATAAAACCAAACATAATTAGAGAGAAAAAAGGTCAATTTAATAATGCCTAACAACATTCTGCTATACTTATGGTTTTGTAACTACACAAATTGTCATCAGAGAACCTTTATCCAGTAACTGATGGGAACAGATACAGATACCCAGAGCCCAAGCATTGGCTGACCTTAGGGAATCCTGCTGAAAAGAGGGAGAGAGGACTGTAGCAGCCAGAGGGTTCATGACCATCACAAGGGAACCTACAGAAACAGCTAACCTGGGCTGATAAGAACTCACAGACACTGGACCAACAACCAGGCATCTGGCATGGGACCAATCTAGGCCTTCTACATATATGTGACAGTTATACAGCTTAGATGCCTTGTGAGACTCCTAGCAATGGGATCAGGGGCTGTACCTACTGTTTTGTCTGACTTTGAGGAACCTATTCCTCATGCTGATGGAATTGTTTCACCTTAATGCATAGGAATGTTCTTACTCTTATTGCAAGTTGATATGCCATGCTTTGTTGATGCCCATAGGAGCTCTGCCCTTTCCTATGGAAACAGAGGAGTGCACAGGAAGAGCGTAGGGAATGTGAGGTAAGGAAATAGGAGAGGAGGAAGGAGGAACAGTGGTCAGGATGTGAAATAGATGGATAAACTTAATCTTTTATAAAAACAATTTATAAGTAGGAAATAAAAATGATATTATATGAGTTTAAAATTATTTAAATATAAAGAAAATGCTGTTTGTACTCCATTTTTCCTTGCTTGCACTGAGTACTTAAAGTTTTTGAAGAATCCAAGAGGGCTGTAAGACATGAGAATATTTTTGACAATTCCAAATCATTATCCATAAGGGAATTTGAAATCAATTACCTCAGTAAAATTTTTTTTCCATTTCCAATCTCTACAAAGTATCATTCTGGCTTGTTTTCTGAACTATTCTTTTATTTAGACATTATAAAGCTGCACATATGTGTATGACTCATTCTGATATATAGTTTTTGTTGCTTTGTATTGTGGTCTTTATCTTTAGAGAAGATATAAAATCTGATATAAAGGTCATCATTGTTATATTTCTTTAAAAATGTAAATTTTAATGGTGTTTCTTCCTTATTCTCTATCCTTTCCACTCATATTTTAATAAAAGGAAATCTGTTATTCTAGAAGTTTGACTATGTGATACTGGAATTTGAATTTAAGTGAAATTTATTTTCCATGAGACTTCTGTTTAGTTCATAATTGTTTTTGCAAACTTTGTAAAGGTTGCAATTTGTTGTATTATCATTATTTTGTTTCTGAGAAAATATGATACTCATATGATATTCAAATACATATTACATTTGATCAAAGCTTATTCTAAACCAGGTGTGGTGGTGCTCAGCTTTCATCCCAGCACTTGGGAGGCAGAGGCAGGTGGATCTCTGAGTACAAGGACAATCTGGTTTACAAAGTCAGTTCCAAGACAGCGAGGGCAGTTACAGAGAGAAACCCTGTCTCTAAAAACAAAAGCAAAAGACAAACAGAAAAATCCTAGTCTAAAACATTTTAAATTAAAATCTGATTTCCCTAAAATATTATAGCCAATGATTAGATTAATTATTAATTATCATATCAGTTACTGAGAATCTCTCATGTATGTCAATAGGATGAAAATAGTTTGATTCTAGAAGATATTAAGATCTCTGGCCTATTATTACCTAGTTTGACTAAATAAAAAGACAAACTCTCTCAAATGTATAAATAATTATTAAGGCAGCAATTATAAAGAAATTCCCATTAACACTGGTCCTTAGTGTTTACATTTTCAAAAACCTGGAGAAACAAGTTTGAATTGAGATAATAAACACATTGAAAAGTACAGACGTACACACAATGCCTACCAGCTCCAATCAACATTTGCCACTGGGGAAAGAAGTTTTTGATTTGACAATTCTGTCTTTTCAAAGAAGTTAGCTCATGTTTAGTGTATGTAATCTATCATACACTAAATGTATGATAATAATACACTAACTATCAAACATTTAAACTGTTAATCACTAGCATAATTTGTTTTTTTAAAAAAGTAAATCATTCTTAACCTTTGGAAAAAACAAAAAATCTGTAGGCCAGATGTATCCAATAAGCCACTGATTAGCCAATCTTAGTACAAACTAGAGACAATTCCCAGGCAAATGGATGTATTTAGTTACAGTTTCTATTGCTGCAACCAAACACCATAAACAAAAAGCATGTTGGGAAGCAAGGAGTTTATTTGGCTTACACTTCCATATTGCTGGGCATCATCAAAGGAAGTCAGGACAGGAACTCAAACAGGGCAGGAACCTGGAGGCAGGAGCTGATGAAGAAGTCACAAAGGGATGCTGCTACTGTCTTGTTTCCCTTGGCTTGCTCAGCCTGCTTTCTTAGAGAACACAGGACAACCTGCCCAGAAATGAAACAACTCACAATGGGCTGGACTCTCCCCCATCAATCACTAATTAAGAAAATGCCTTACAGACTGATCTCATGAAGGCATTTTCTCAACTGAGGTTTCTTCTCCCAGATAACTCTAGTTTGTGTGTCAAACTGACATAAGATTAGCCAGCACAGAGCTCTAGCTTTGTTTATTTCTGACACCTTTCAGTTCTTTTTTATTTTTATACGCATGTGCTTCTCTATGTGCACCTCTTTCCATCAGGGGTCTGGGTACAATAGGTTCTTCATGATATCATTTCCCATAATACACCTGACACTATGAAACACACTTCTGAAAGAATTTGATCATAATAAAAGCTACAAGAAATAAGAACCCCATACATATCTGCATATTTGGTAGGAGAGAATTTTGTTAATTATTTGAAAGGTAATATACCAACATGTCCCAATTTTACATGGTTAAACAATATGCTGTGAGTTAGGCAGCAAATATATTTTTTGAATATATATATATATATGAAAAGTGTTGGAAATATATACTTCTCTGGGTGCTGAAGAAGTAAAGAGGAAACATGAAAAGAGAGGCAAAGAGGTAAGTTATGTTGATTCTCACCAAACGGCAAAGTGGACAGAATTAAAGCTTTAAGAGACAAAGCATAACTCACCCTTTTTAAAAACTTAAAATTCCATAAGTATAAAAACTAATTTTCACCCAAAAATAAATGTATAATGTATAGGTGGTTTATTCTATTTTTTTTCCTGTGCACTGGATAAAAAGAGGCTGAGTCCTTTCCCACAGAGCCCCTCAGCTTTCATCTCCTTTATAGCGGTATCATCTGAGTTTTAGAAACCCGTAAGTCTCAGCTCAAAAAATCAATTTCATGGACACATCATACTTTGACAAGTTGGAAGAAGCATAATTTGGTTTTGAGTTTCCCCAAAGCAAACCTTATAGCATAGACAGATCATATCCCTGTGGAAAGTACCCTGCTCTCATCTTCTGATGAGACATTTCTCCTCTGAGCTTCACAATATTCTTTCAAATATTAAATGCCTGAGTCATTGTGGAACAACACTCTCGTATTCATTTAATATTTGAATGAATTAAGACACACAGATTAATACAGATGACTAAATATATATTATTTAAATGACGTTTCCAAGATTACTATTGTTTCCTTGAACTTTTTGTTTTCTGAAGTTTGTCCTTTATTTTCACTTGACTTTAGGCGAAAGTCCAAGAAGCAAAACCTTTTGTATTTCTTTCAAGATTGCTCCTCCTCATTCTTCTTCCTGAATGTCTTTAATAGTAGCTGAGAATAAGGAAAAATCCATATTGTATAGTGAAATAACTTATCATTCATAATAAATGAAAGAGAAGGCCAGACTAAGCATAGATACACTCATAACTATTCACATGCAACTCTCAATGTTTAATATACCACTTAAGAGGAAACTATACAATGCATGGTAGCTCACTCCTGGAATCCTTGCTCTCTGAAAGCTGAAACAGGAGAATCATCATGAGTTCAAGCCCACACTGGGCTAAAGAATTAGATCCTGTCTCAAAACAAACAAACAAACAAAAAGTAAAAACAAATTAACAAGTAGAAGTAGATTGGACTACAAATGGCAGAACGCCCAAGACAGAATAGAGCAAAGAGAATGTTTCTCCAATAAGGAGTTCCAAGGACCATAGCCCACCACTGAAAAGTCTATTGTTGGTTGAGGTGCCATAGGGCCCAGATCATTTCTATTTTGTTTCATCATTTTAGCAGTGTTGATTGTCATCATTATGCATGTCGCCACATGGAAAAGCACCCAACTCATCAACATATAAAAGAAAAAAAGAAAAAGCAATACTAATTTATTTTCTCTTCCATCAAGAACAATGAAGCTTTCTCTAAAACTCTAGAAGATGTTCACTATAACCACATTACTTAGATTGACTTTAAAAACTCTTTGACTATAAAGGGTACACAGTCAACCCTACCTACCAAGAAGCTAGGAAAGAGAATCCATTTCTGGAGATGTTGCTGCCTAACTCATTTTAAGCTTGTTAACAAGAAGAGAAAAGCAGATATTTGGTAAGCAGATGATAGCATTGGCCACAACAACCTTATGTAGATATTAGTACATAAGATGTTAGTAAATGCATTCCCTGGGTTCATGTAAGCAGGTCAATGAGCAGAGCAATGAGATGTTGAGAGAAGTAAACATATCTTTACATGATCTTTAAATAGTATGATGATTGTCCTCCATAGCTTTGGCATTACTTTTCTTTGATTACTTTTCATCAGCATCCCAAGTGTTAGGTATTCATGACATTCTCTTCCATGACTGTTTTCCCCATAGCACTTTCACCACTGTACCTTTCCCCACACAGAAGCCCCCTTTCCATTTTGATGTCTTATGTGTCCTATTGTACAATCATCCTTCTGAAGCATCTTTTTTCTTTCCTTGGTCTCCTTTCTAGTTTTGTGACCTATACAAGATTGGGAACCTTTAAAGTATTTTTGCTTTAGAATGAAGTTGTTTAAGTAGTTAAATATTTCCCCCAACTTGATTATCAGTGCTGGAAAAAGGTGGGGGGGGAGTGCTTTTTAAAAGTTAGCCTAAGTCTATTCTACTTATATTTTTCAATTTCAGGTCAATAGAGTACGAATGTTGCTTTATGGCATTGCTTTCAAACAAAGCCTGTGTTAAACTTAGATGCTGGAGTTGATATTTATTAAAATATACAGTAAATACTGAAACAGTAAATAATTCCACTTTAATCCTTTATAGACATTTATAATGTTCTCATAAAGATTTACTGCAGAAATAGTCAGAACCTAGGAGATAAAGATATTTGTTGGTCACACACAACTTATAGCAGGACCCCTCATCAACCATCAAATAATAGTGATGACCTCAACAAAACCTGAATGGAGAGATTAGTTGGTCTTCTCCATGAGTCACCATTCTCTTGTTCCCAACCATACCACCTTCTCTTTGCCTCCATCCTTTCTCGCTTTCCCTCACCTGTGGTATGTAGATTTTTCCTGGAACCCAATCATCTTCTGCCTCCATCCAGCCATTCTTCCTTCCACCTCTCCATTTTGCTTAGCAACCAAATATTTCCCTTTCAGGTTTGTGTGTGTGTGTGTGTGTGTGTGTGTGTGTGTGTGTGTGTGTGTGTGCAGTTTCTTCACAACTCTCAGAAGGTCTGTGCAGAACCACAGGTGATCCAGTTCCAGCCCTGCAGCAGGTGCTGCCCCCTTTCCCTTTAGAGCTCACTTTGTTCAGGAGAGACAATCTCAGTTGTCACCAGCACTAAGAGTCAGTGGGGTCTTCACTGACCGGCCTCACCAGTCCCCTCACAAGGTTGTCCTCAGTTCTTTTCCAAATTAGTCACTGTGTGGACATTTGATACCAAGTGACTTAAATATAACTTTTCATGGCCACTGGAAGCATTTTTAGTTTCAGAAAACAGAAAGGCCACTGAGTATACACACACACACACACACACACACACACACACACACACACTTTCCACAGACACCTACAAACACATATTCACCCAACACAAAGCTTCACAAGCAACACAAAGATTCTAAAATGGGTTACAAGAAAGTGAGGGAATTCCCCAAGTAAAATTCCCCTTGCCCTGTTTATACATCATTTTAACACCCAAGATCTGACATTAAGGTAATCTTTAAATGATATCCATCCTCATTTTATTTTTATGGCACAAACTTTAAATATAAGTATACACAAATTTATACCTTTATACCTACTAATCACAAGGCCATAAATTGCCCTAAATCTATGCTTCTGTCTAGACACTTGCCACATCTTCGTATTGAAGCTATAACATAATATTTAGTGGAAGAGCTAATAGTACTATGAATGTGCTCTCTTCTCTGAGAGCATGGGGTAGTGTTACACGAGATTTCTGGCCCCATTTGGATCAGAGGTTCGACCTGCCCATGGCCGCTTTTTCCCCCCAAAAAATGACTTGGACACATATTAATTTCATGTTGTTTGACCTATGTATGTCTCAGGCACATTGCAAGCTTTTTCATCTTAATTCAACCCATTTGTATTAATATATCCGGCCATGTGGCCATGCCCATAGCTCACCTGGGTTCCTTATATGTTTCTTCTTTGGTGACTGGATCAAATCTTTCCAGTTCTGCCCTCCTCCTACCTGAACTTCAATCTCCCCGTCTACCTATGGTGCCTCACCATGGCCAGAACAGTTACTTTATTTAAAGAATGATTTTCACAGTATACAGACGAACATTCCCACCACAGGGTAGCAATTCAAATCATTGGAGACAATGTGGTCTGTGAGAATATGAATTAATTGTGTAGCTATTTGAATGTGTCATTCCATCTCTATCCTCCTTGTCACATTTCTATTCTAAAATCCGGATAGGTATAATGTTACCTCTTTGATAAGAAAACTGTTATAAGGTATAAAACCTAGGTATGATTTGTTGCATTTATTTACAGATTTACTCCCTTATGTAATATGTAGATTCTGTTTGTTTTGTCTTTTAGGAAGGAAAAGGTTGGGAAGAAAATGTCATAATTGAGCTCCCCATAACTGAAGAGCAATAATTACTTCAGTGGCATTACAACTTCTAAAAGATAACATAGAATTTGGGGCATGAAAGGGGGAAAATCTAATACCTAAGAGTTTCATCAATTTTGAAAAGTTTTTTGATGGAAACGAAAATTATTTTGGTGCTAATCTGGTCCTGACTCCGTTATTGCAGTAAAATCTATAGAGGCAGAAAAATGTGTGTAGTGCTTCACAGCTGTTCATCCTAAAACCCAAACTCCATGAGGGTCCTGGTCACAGGGACCTCTGGCTCAAGCACCTGGTCTTTGTGATCACAGCTGTGTCTCAGAAACTACTACATGTGCATGAAAATATATTCAGTAAAATTTTTAAGTCAGTCATTTTTCTTTGTGGTAGAAAATTTAGAAACAGTAACAAAATGATTATCTCTAATGTATTTTTTAATTAAAAGAATGTATAAAATAATATTAATGTGAAAAAAATCCAAAGCCAAAGCACTTTCACCAATGTGTATAATAAGTGCCTGACGTAAATGAGAAAGCTGGAATCAATATTAATGCACTTGCAGAATGTGAACTCTTTCCTCAAATACACATGTGAATTGGCTGTTGATTATTATTTGACAAGACACATTTTACCTGCAGCAAAATTCAACATTCTACTATTCATAGCTGTATGTGAAAGCCAATCAATAGGTTTTTTTAATGCTCTAGGCACTAGATGCTAATTGTATGCAACACTGCTGAATGGAAAACACAAAATCAGGTTTAAGTATTTTTTGCTCAGTATAAAATGGTAGTTGAGTTGTATAATTTTAAAAAAAAAGGCATGCTATTGAGCCATGGGGGTTTGGGATTAACTGGTTGGACTCAGGAATTTCAGCAAACATTGATTATGCTTCTCATAATATTTTTCATACTTAATGAGATGGTCAATGTCAAGTTAGATGAAAAAGAAACTACTAACTATATTTTCACTCAGAATGACACAGAAATGTGTGGGTTTTTTAATGTAACAATATAAACCACTGAAGGGACTGTTAGCTCAATTTAATAGATAAGAACTTGGAGGAAATTCAGATTCTAATACAAGCATTCAAAATTATCTTGGTATCAATAGAGCTTCAGATTTAAAAAGGTACATTCCTATATGATCAATTGCAAAAATATAAGTGTATTTGGGATAATTAATCACCACCAATCACACAAGCTGAACTAATTAGTAAAAGGTACAAAAACAGGGGTTATATTAACTTTCCCAAAACACTTAATAACTTAAAAATATTGTAGAATAGTTGGCTAAAAATGCTTCTAAAAACTTAAAGTCCATGTGAATTCACCTAATTATGTGTTTTAGAACTTAGTTTCTGAAAATTGTAAAGATATTATGAACACACCTAATACAAACAAGATGAGACCTCAACATCCTAACATGAAAAAAAAAAATTTAGCCAGATTTTGACATTGTTTCTGTATTTAAAAAATATTCATTTTTACATCTACTGTATATTATCCAGTCTTCATCAACAATTTGCCTCTTTAATCTATTAATAATAAAATAAAGAATTTTTAGCATAGCCATTGATTTATATCTTAAACGTAATTCTCCATCCAATACATTAATACAAAACCAGGCACTGGAGTAAACAGAATTAGCTTTTCCTTGATAAAACACCAAGGCTGCTTTTTAAAAACAAAGCCAATTTAGTGATGTAATCTATGAATTAATGTGCCTTATAAATATGCCTTGTTAGCTGATTAATGAAATGCTTATAATTGCAAATTATAAATTAGATTGGGGCAGATGGAAAGACAAATGAAGCTATCTGAGATGTAGGTCCTATTACACTTAAGGATTAGTTAATAATAAATTCTTGGGTAATTTGGGGTGATTTTCTGTCATGAGCACTAATCATACTCTTCATCAGCTTTAGTGACTGAGGTGAGCCATTGTCCTCCACTTTTACCTGCAACATATTAACTAAAAATTGATTTTTTTCCACTCTTATTTTCGGAAAGTGCAATCAGCAGGTGATACTTCAGAAGAAAACCAATGTCATCATACCACTTTCTATTTTTTATTTTTCTCATCCTCTTAACAATGATAGCATCCTAAGAGCTTGCTAACTCACTGGAGATGTTATCTGAATTTCTTTAATATTTTTGAGACTTCAGAAACCATGTATTTATTTGTCACATATAAAATAAAAATCAGCCACACAAAGCCCTGGCATGATTTTTTTAAGAGGAAAAGTCTATCCTATATGTAAGATAGGCAAATAGAAGATTTAGTTTAATGAAACGCAAAGAAATCTGAACTGAAAGCTTAAATAAAAAAAAGCAGAGACTAAAAACTTTGAAAGAGGAAGCCCATTTGGAACAGTTTTAAATATGGAGTAGAATTTTGTCCCCTGTTTCAGATTGATACAGCATTATAGGTTAAAGAAGACGTTTGACTATAGCATTGAGTTTAATAACCTTTCATAAAATTTAGTATGTAAAATTGCACCCCTAATTCTCATATAAAACTGAGTAGAGTAAAACAAATATCACTTCTAGTACAAATACTTTGAGTTAGAAACTATTTGAAAACATAAAAATAAATGTCAGATAAGATCTGAAAAATAGATGTGCTAATATGGACAGGCATAAGGAATTCCACCAGACCTCAATCCTACACAAATTACCGTAGGAAACAAAAGAATGCCGAGACCAAGATAGCCTTCCCCTAGGAAGAGAATATCAATTGGTTATCCAATACAAAATGTTCTTTCCTGAAAACACACATAATAGTAACATTATACAGACTGAACAGGATATATCTATACAGGAAAATAAATAAGAATATGTGTAAATAGACATTTTTATTATATACATGTATGTATATACACATATGTAACAAAAATAATGCAAAAAGGCCATCAATTTGAGAGAGCAAGGAGAAATATACAGAAGGGTTTCAAAGAGGAAAGGAAATTAAAAGATGATGTAATTATATTAATTTAAAAAAAATTAATCAAAGCTATTTCAATGTGTCCTAAAGCACAAGATAGACATGGGTCAGGTGTATATGTGCACTTTCATGTTTATTATTATATTTTTGTGACACTCTGGAATTTCCATTAGTGTATCTTGCACTTCTTATCAAGGTATATTTGAAAATATCCTGTTGGTAGAAAGAGTATAAGGTAGAGGCAGAGGGTGTTACAAGTTTTTTTTTCTGACATTTATTTTCCTCTCTGAAACAAACTTTAAAAACTTGTTCCAAATGCTATGAAATGTAAATTCAAAGAAAAATTTAAATTTACACTGGGTGACTTCTTTGACTTTTCTTCCAATCTTTCCATAAACTACTAGTTCCATTTATTAAATAAGGAAAATGGTAATATTTATGATACCCAACTCTTTGCTCACTGCTTATTGGACACTGTGAGCCTCTCAGTGAAGAAGTATAGTCTGTGTGTGTACAAAATATCAGGAGTGTGTGGTATCCCATAAAAGAGCCACAGGCTCCAAATGTTCACCAACTTTAAGATCCAGGAGGGCCTAACCTACCTCTCCCTGATATTGAACCCATGGATGGCCTGATCCCAGTATTGGCACTAACACCTGTGCCATCAAAAACTCTAAATGAATACGATTACCCAGATATGCATTTGTGCATCTCATCTCTGTCATGCACCTGAAGCTAGAACAGAAGAATGATCACTTCATTTTTCTCATGCTATTTCCTAGTTAGAATAATCCCGGGTGGGATGTGATGGACAGAAAACTATGGCATGGTGAGCATTAACAGTCCAAAAACAGTAACACTCAGGCACTCATCTTATAATGCACAAAATACGAACAAATAATTATATGAAAGTCAGTTAGAATGAATGTCTTGGAGGGAATAGCATGACCTAGTAATCATACGTGAGAGACATCTGGAGCAGAGGGGAAGCATTAGGATTTCAGGTCAAGAAAGATGAAGGGCCAAACACCAAGTAGAAAGAGCATCTTGGTGTGCGTGGAAAAACTGCAATCTTCCCATGCAAACAAAACAATTATTATTTTTCTTCAAGTTAGTATTAGTAAATTGAGTATACTACAGATGAAGACATTTGTTCTGGGACATTAGTTTAACTATGTAAATATGTCACATTTCACATTTGTTTATTTTGTTTATTATTATTTTAACTATTAAAAGTGTGTTATAATTGTTTGTACTACATTTGTTTGACTAGATGTATTGCTGTTTTGTGTTGCCTGCCTGAGTCACCTGATTGATCTAATAAAAAGCTAAGCAGTAGAGGAATAGGCAGGACAAGCGGGCAGCAGAGGAATAGGAGAAAAAAGAACAAGGAGGAAAGAAAGGGAGACATGCAGGGCCAAGTAGCCAGGCAGCTGTGCCAGCCAGCCATGGAGGAGGCAGGGGAAGAAGGATATAGAAAAAGAAAGTAAGCTAGAAAAAATAAAAAATAAAAAACCCTCTGGGGCAAAATGTGGATGAAGAGAAAAAAATAAAATATATTATAAAAGCTATTGATATAAGCATAAGCTAAGGCCAAGAATTCATAACTGATAATAAGTCTCCATATTATGATTTTGGGGCTGGAAGTCCAAAAAAAGCCTGTTACAGTCATGAGTTGAAAGATTAAAAATTATATCATTAACATTAGACAGTGCAGACATCATTAATAAGTAACAGATGACCAAATTGTTTTCTTCCAAAAGAATTATTTTAAGAATGCTCACAGTTTTGTGATGTGTCAGCACAATTTAGCAATGTAAGTCCCAAATCTGAGACCAAAGATAGTCTAGCACAGTGAATAAGAAGGTAACGTTAATGAAGAACAATTCAAGAGATGTGTAACATACATAAACACTGAAGACAAAGAAGAGACTCCCTACCTCAAAAAAGAAAATCTACAGATGTCTATTCCTAGTAAATTAGTAAGTACACTGTGCAGGTGGGAGACACCATTTTTTCATGATTACCACAATGTTACATATATGTTACCTTAAACCACTTAGAAAATGACTATAGATGACAACCAGGCTTTAAATATATATTTAAATGATATGTTTCTCATGTTCTAATTCAGCAAAAAGAATTACTAAGTATATGAAGTGAAAACCTGAAATTTTCCCCTGAAAAGCTCATTGTCAAGAGACATATATGTAATTAGAGGATATCAAATTATTATGATAATAACGTGAAAATGGAAAGAGATACTTTATCAACTCTTCCTCAAATAGATGATGTTGAAGAAAAAAATTGCAATATATGTAACATTTAGTTAGAAGAATAGCAGATGTTCTATATGGTCCAAAACAGCCTACAATAGCCATGTTTCCAGATTTGAAAGGGTACAATAACTATATGGCAAGCAGAAATACAAATAAATAAACAAATAGCAAATAGAAGGAACAGAGAGCAAAATATTGTCAAATCAGTCACTCATTGCATCCAGCAAAGATGACTATAGTAACATGATTGTGAAGAGAAGTAATATGACATCATCAAGTCAGTGCTGACAATTTCCACCAGAAATCAACTGGGGAAGTTGAGGCAGTCATCTGGGGTTCCATGGAGTGCTGTCTCCATGGTTGAGTGTGTCTTCCTTTCCCCACCAAGGCATGTTTATACCATCGGATAAAGGACAGTAACTTCTGTTAGTAACAGCTTACTTCCCACTGTTGTCAAAAGCAGTGATTTTAATACCCTCATCTTCTTGTTCTTTAACTCTCCCCTGGTACAGAGTTAAGGGACCATTACTCTCCCCTATAAGACTAAATTCAGATAAGCCTGTCAATCACCTGGACAGGACTAAAGTCTCATATAAAAAAATTCTTTTAGAAAATTTTTATATAGTATAAATGTAGATTGTAACAGTGGTCTGTCTGATACTTGTCTATTCTTACCCTTTGAGAAAATGTTCTGCTTCATAATTAATTCTTCCTATACTGTACTTTGAGTCATCTAGATATTTTTGGATCAACATCACAGGAGCCAAGGAGACAAGTCAGGTTAAGATAATGTTCCCAGCAACAAACTTACTCCAGACTGTTTTATAGACACAAGTGATTATAAATGATTATAATTTTTATCTCCCTATTTTATAATGGGTATTTTATAGGGCTGGATATATACACAGTATTGAACATGGCTAACTATGTTGATGAACCAATATTTTTATTTTGTATTCTTTTTAAATATGTTGTTCACTTTTACAGTAAAAAAATTATGTATATGCATTATTCATGCTGCAAAAACCTCTCTAATTTTATAGTATCTATTATCTTTTCTTTTAAATAATTTTGACTCACTAACTTTATTTTGAGGGCTACACTACAGAATTTTCTCTAACAATAACATAAGAGGGTCAAAGATAACATAGTAAAAGTCCCCAAGATTTCCCAAGAATTTTTCTCTCAAGGTATTTCTTTTATTGTTACCTCAGAAAAAGATGGAACCCAGCTATGAAGGGAGAGAAATTTCAGATCTAAGGATATTGTTTCAAAAGATAATTATATAAAAAGGGTTGTCATGTGGTGCCTTGTGCACAGGAATAGATATTCATGTGGAATTAGGCTCATCTGCACAGTATCCCCTAATATCCCATTAGTCAGTTTGGGGGAAAGTCTGCCTGAGGGTTTTCAAGTTCAGACTCATTTGCATTTGTGATGGTGGCCAAGGAAAATTGCACTGTCTCTTTACAGATGCAATTAAGAGAGAGAGAAAAAAAAAAACTTGGGAAGGTTCTGGCCTTTTAGAATTTCATGAAATTTTCAATGTCTGATTTGACATTTGAGTTTCTGATTTTCTGTGATCTGTCACTTACGAATGCTGCCGTGAATCAGTAAGAGCCATTAAACAGCTGCACAATTTGGGGGACTTTTCACAGCCCAGTCATCAAACACAGCAGGGGATCAGTGAGGATTAGGCTCAGGGAAATAGACAGGCATTTTAATTTGAGTAATATTAACATTCACAAACTGTCATATTATGAAAGTCATTGGCAGTGTGTGAGCTCTGCTACTGAGGCAAAGGCTGAAAATGTTTAAAAAAGAAGAGCAGAGACTGGGAAGTGTTAGTGATGGCTGGAGGAAAATCAGAGGAGGCAAGGACTCAGAGAAACACAAAGGGGAACCCCCAGAAAAGTCCCATCTTCTAAAAAAAAATTTTCATTCTATTAAAAAGTATTTCTATAAAAGAGATTGCTTTTTTGGTTGTGGGCCATCAGCCTGCAGTCTTTTTGTTGTTGTTGTTGTTGCTGCTGCTGCTGCTGCTGCTGCTGCTGCTGCTGCTGCTGCTGTTGTAAAACACTACAGAGATGCAGGGAATACAACAAATCCATAACATGGCTCCTGATAAGTGAATCAGTGAAAGTCATTACCAGCTACACAATCTGGGGCACTTTTCACATCCAGTCATCAAATGTAGGGACTTCAGAATTCTGAGACTCCTGACTTCAGGGACTTCTGTATTCTGGGATTCAATGAAAGTATTTACAAATTCAGTTACATACAGAATAACTCCTTGTAATAAGTTAGAGATGAGTTTTGACAGGAGAAGGATGGGAATTGATAGAGAAAATTGAAAGTGCACAGACAGTTAAATGGCAAATTAACTGCAGCCTAAAAGCACTAAGACAAAAATCAGTACATGAACAAAGCAGAACAAGTATAAATGGTGTTGAATCTGCCTTGCTCAGCTTCTCAGTCTGTTGACAGTTTCAATATTGCATAGTGGCCCAGTGGCTACTGATCTGGCACAGTCTTTGCTCTTCCATCTCTGAAACCAGACTCAAACACCTACGGCTCCACCACAGAGGACCACTGAAAGCAGAGTAGAGGCCTTCAAGTCTGTTATAAGGACGTAGATAGTGGAGAAGGGCTGAAGAGGCTAAACCTCTCTGATTACTCTAGAGCCAACTAACAACATTCTTGTTCCTTAAATAAATACTAGTGAAATGTTAAGAAAAGACAGTCTACACATATCTACTAAGGGTATGAATAAACTGAGAACTCTAAACATGGTTCCCTTTAATCCTACAGAAGGTCTATCTGTGTGATACTTCATTGCAAAATACACCTTCCTTGGCACAAAAAGCAGACAAAGACAGGAAGCCCATCTTCCTAGAAGATAAATCAACTGAGTATTTCTTCTAAAAATGTCAAATAAGTGTGAATAGATGAAAATTGCCAAATTGTTTCCATATTGCTAGTTTGCTTTTATTTAAAAATTTAAAAATAAAATTATTTTGTCTTCTTATTTTCTTATAATTAAATCCCTGGAACCAAACCAGCATTTTTTGACATTTTCTTTTTTATTATTATTATGAATAAAGTCATATTTTTTATCGAAGTATATTCAAGCATTTTTTATGAAAATATCTTTTACTGTAATAAGTACTTTATAGAAACTGGGATTTCAATTGCCTGGAACTTCCTTTTCAGCCTTTCTTGGCCTTAGAGTCTTCCACAATACTAAAACAGACTTTATGTGTGAGAGAGTGAACTCTCTAAGAATTAGATATTTCTATACTTGCTTATCTTTATTTTCTTCTTACTCAAATCATCTTTATGGTTCAGTTTATCTGAAATTATTTTATATGCTCCAAACTAACAATATATTAAGCAGCAACATTGATAAACATATATATGAAAAAGAAATCCTAGCCATGAAAAGCAACCTTGGGGGGATGGACAGATGGTTCAGTGGTTAAGAGCACTGAGTGCTCTTCCAGAGGACCCAGGTTCAATTCTCAGCACCCATATGTCAGCTCACAACTGTCTGTAACTCTAGCTTCAACTGCCTGTAACTTCAGGGCAAAACACCACTGTGTATAAAATAATAATAATAATAATAAATAATAATAATAATAATAATAATAATAAAGCAACCTTGGAAAGCCGAATTGACAGCTTGATGTTTTCTGGAAAAATGATGGAATTTCAATATTAATATCACTAGCCCTTACATTTAAGAGTAATGTATCTCTTTAAGAAGATACATACTTCTCCTTCTTCTATTCCTATTATTCTCAAATTAGGTCTTTTCATGGTGTCCCAGATTTCCTGAACATTTTGAGTTATAGCTTTTTTAGTTTTACTATTTTCTTTGACTGATATATCTATTTGAGCTACTGAGTCTTCCACTTCAGAGATTCTATCTTCCAACTCTTGAACTCTGTTTGTTATGCTTGTATCTGTGGTTCCAGCTTTTTTCTTCAGATTTTCTATTTCCATCTTTGCCTCAATTTGTGCCTTTTTTATTGCTTCTATTTCAGCTTTTAGTTCCTGGCATGTTTCTTTCATAGATGTGTTCATCTCTTCCAATTTTTTGTTTGTATTTTCTTCTATTTCTTTAAGGCTATTTTTCATATCTTCTTTGAGAGCTTCGATGATCATCAAATAGGAATTTTTGGTGTTGCTTCCTTCTGTTTCCTCTTCATTGCTTGGTTCAGGTCTTGTATTTGTAAGATCGCCACTCTCTTCTGGAGTTACCTTGTTGTTCTTTGTATTATTATGTAAGTTTGTGCACTGACGTTTGCCCATGGCTTCAGTAGTCACGATTAGGTGGCTCCTGGTCAGTTGTGGCACTCGGGCTTTTGCGCCTCCTGTCACCTCTCTGGGCGGGGTCTGAGTCTGTCCTTCAGAGCCCAAAACCTTGAATAACCCTATCAAAAAATGGGGTACAGATCTAAAAAGAGAATTCTCAGCAGAGGAACTACGAATGGCTGAAAGGCACCTGAAAAAGTGTTCTTCATCTTTAGCCATCAGAGAAATGCAGATCAAAACAACTTTGAGATACCACCTAACACCTGTTAGATTGGCTAAGATAAAAAGGCACAGATGACAGCCTATGTTGGAGAGGATA
>PVIH01002850.1:33657-110355 GCA_004025045.1 Sigmodon hispidus
AAGCTTGTTCAGCCACTTTGGAATGCAATATGGCGGTTTCTCAGAAAATTGAGAATCAATCTCCCCAAGGACCCAGCAATACCACTTCTGGGTGTATACCCTAAAGAGGCACATTCACACTCCAAAGGTATTAGCTCAACTATGTTCATAGCAGCATTATTTGTAATAGCAAGAACCTGGAAACAACCTAGATGTCCCTGAAATGAAGAATGGATTAACAAGCTGTGGTACATCTACACAATGGAATACTACTCAGCAGTAAGAAAAAATGATATCCTGAAATTCGTAGGCAAATGGATGGATTTGGAGAATATCCTCCTGAGTGCCGTATCACAAATCCAGAAAGAGAAGCAGGGGATGTACTCACTCATTAGTGGTCTCTAAACAAACTAACAAGAAAAAAAGCCAAGCATGCCCAAGCTGCAAACCGCAACCACTGAATAGCTTGGTATCAGAAACACCCTGGACTGACCCTTCGGATCCCACTCCAACTATAGGAACACCTGACTCACTCTTGAGGGATGGTGGACAAAACTGGATTTGCCAGGAGTGGAGACTGACCCAAGCATTATTGGGTCAGTGGGACCATAGGACTGTCTGCTCCCTGCCCAGGGAGGGGATGGGGAGTTGTGGAGAAGAAAAAATGACCTGATGTGGTGGGAGGGGGAAGGGACCTTGAATAAAGATATACAGGGATGGAAAAAAAAATTCAGAGGGAAAGCTGAACACAACGTAAATATATGTGTAGTAAATTATTTGCATTATCACCCTTGATAAGTCATGCTTATGATTATTATCTTCTTTATAGTTATTGTTAACTTATCAGCATTTTAAATTCATTTTACTGTTTTTTTGATAAATACAAAATAAATAAAGAAGAAAAAAAAGAAGATACATACATCCACATACATATATACACACACAGACACACATGCACTAATAACTTCAGAAACCCACCAGAGAGAGTAGGACAACAACTTGGAAGAGAGGGTTCATCTTTCACAAGCGCTGCAATCGTGAATTCTCCTGAATACATTGTCAGAGGGTAGCCGTAGTAAGTATAGGCAGAGATGAAAATGAACATGAAGACTTGGGATCATGCACAGAAGGACTGAAGAAATAGCAAAGTCAAATATCTCATTGCTCTAGCAATGACATTCTTGCTTTAGGCCTGGAGGTATCTTATTGCCCATGAAATAGAGCTCCAATATACTTTATAAGGCTTTGTTTTTTACTCATTACCCCAAAATATTCTTTCTACTGAAGTCAAGCAGCATTTCTGTATCCATTATTTTCTTCTGCTTTTCCCATACCCTTACTTTCTATACTCATTCCAAGCACTAAACCTCTGATGGTACCCTGTTTTCCAGACAGAATCACTTTGTTTTACATAGAACCAAGTCTCCATGTTTTAATTGACTTATAGAATATAATAGCCAATTTTTTCTCCACGTTGTGAGGTAATTTCTGAGAGGAAAAATATATATCCTAGTTCATAGTATGTGTATGCAAAGCTGCCCTACATCTCTGTGTCTGTGTTCCTTAAATCTTTTAAATGAGCTTGCAGGGGAAGTGTGTGTGTGTGTGTGTGTGTGTGTGTGTGTGTGTGTGTGTGTGATAGAGAGAGAGAGAGAAATACAAAGACAAAGAAACAGAGACCATGTGTGTATATGTGAGTAGTGTGTGTGTGTGTGTGTGTGTGTGTGTGTGTGTGTGTGTGTGTATTGTAGACTGTCCATTTCTATATAGGACCATTAGTTAGAGGAAATCACAGATATGGGACTGTGCTGTGTTAATGTTCTTGACCTCAGGAGTGTCTGGCTGGTTACCTGTTACCTCTTTTCAATCAACAAAGAATGCTTTACTTCCAAATCAATTTAAAATATCATGGTAATGATTACCAAATGAATTTACTACTTTCTATAAAATATCTTATCCAGGATCACACAGAATTTCCATAATTTAAGAAGACGTGCATATTGTTTCCAGAGATAATAAATTTTGGCTGGATATAAAACAGCTGTCACCCTCAATCTTGAAAAATTCTGGCTTGAAGCCAGAACCCTACAATATCATGCCTGTTTTAATCCAGCTAGGCATAGAACCTCTCCCTTGAATTTTTCTACTTTTCAGTAAAACTCAAATGCTTCCCAGGAGAAAGTGATAATATTCAAATATTATCAATAAATACTATGTAAAAAATGTACCTGGAAACATCACACACATCTTTCAGAAAAATACAATATTTTCCACTCCCTTTTTGATTTTTCCCATGGAGTGTTTGTCTGCTTTAGTAATAAGAAAAGGACATTTGTCAGAAGTGAATCATCAAAGTCAGCCTTCTCTACTACTTCTTTGGTGGGATGGAAACAGTGCCAATAAGTTCTTCTGTGTTTTGCAAAGTCTTCAAACTCCTTCACTCTCTGATCCTACTAAAGTCATTTTCTTATGACAATTACAGAGATTTCAGTTGAATTTTTGGCCTTACATTGTCTACATGTTTACTTTTTCTGTCTCATCAAGAATCCATTTCTGAATGTTATTAAGGTTATATCAAAGTCAATTTTTCATTTCAAATTCAGCTTTAGCCTTGATGAGATAATGAGGCATATTGTCTTAGACAGACTCTGTAGCCTATGAGTAGCAGAAATGCATTACTTAGTTATTACTTAGTTACAGGAATAGAGGTTGAGAATATTATCAATATGGTTGGGTTCTGGCAAGGTCCTAAAGCACATACTGGAACCTCATATGGAAAAAAAAAAAAACTACTAGAAAAAAAAAACTACTAGAAAAATTATCTAGGATCCTTTAATAGTGAAATTCATTTTACTCATGAATATTCTGTTTTCATGAACTTACTCTACCTCAGAAGTTTTAAGTCTCCCTACCTCCCCCTAGCATCATCTTGAGAGTTAAGATGTTAACAAGCCAATATAGGGAAACACAAACTTTCAGTCATTTTCCCTGGAAGAATGTTCTCACAAATTTATCATACAAAAAATTAATGTTATTATGTTTTGCTTATCTTGCATTATGGCTTTCCCAGCAGTTAATTTAGAGCATACAAATCTGCCCACATTGTATAGGTGCAGCCTGCCGATTGTGTGGTGTCATTTAAAGGGGAAGTTGTAGAGTCTGAATCACCCTTATGTTTGATTTTCATCATTATAAATTCATCATTCCTCTGAATTTTATGTGCTTCTGCTGGCTAATATGATCTAGGTCTTATAACTCAGTCCTTGACTAGTACAAAAATAAGCCTGCTTCTGGACTACTGTAAGCAAGAGACAGAGATAAAATATGGCAAGAAAGATGTATGCTCTCTTACAGTATGGAGCGGCAGCATCAACCTCAAAATTAGTAGGCACTTTTAAAGCTTAGGGGTCTGGCTCAAGGAACCTAAAGACTTACACATTTCACACACATTAAATAATCTCATCCAATATCTATCTGTGAGTCTCATGCATTACCAGAAACTCCCCTGGTCCTTTTGTAATAGCCCTACCTAGTTGGTGGAGTTAACTTTCCTTTAGTTCCATTATCCTTGACACTTGTGTCTGGTCATCAGCCTCTCCTGCCTTCAGGCTGAAGAAAATGAGAATCTCTTTGTGTGTTTATAAGGAGTCCCTTTAGCATTCACATTTAGTACTTTATTGACAGTTAATCTCTTTCAATCTTTCATTTTCTCTTCCCACAGTACCAATTGCCCCTAGCAAGAACTATCCAACACCATTGCATTTATAATTAGTGTCTCTCGTGTGTCTTAAATGTTTGCTAAAGCAAATTTGCTATTGCATTTCCTTTTACCAGCATAATACCACATAAATAAGCACCTATGGTGAAAGCTTTATAGTTTACACCTTGTACCAGTTGATCCTTCTACTCTACTTCCTTGACTTTGAGTCACTCAGCTCCAAAGTATTATATTAGTATCTACTTTCCCAGAACAACTTTTAAACACATGTTGGCAGAACATAGACTGAGATGTAAAAATTCTTAACTGAGAATTTATTTGGGATAAGAACTTCACACAATTTAAATATAACAATATACAAATAACCATTAACAATAAAAATAAGAAATAACACTTTTACATTTTAGTTTTTTTAATTATTACCTTAATCATGTGGTCAAACTTACTGTCAGCAAATAACAAAAGGGCAAAACCTCAGCCTTCTTACTTAATACAATGGGAAATACAGAATGTCATCAAAGCATTACTTTTGAAAAAATAATAAGAAATTTGATCATAACAAATCAACCAAATAAAATTACAAGTTAATTTCCAAGATTACTAGCCTATATTCTTAAAAATATCATAGTCATGACAACCAAAAAGACATAAGTTTAGAGAATTGCTTTAAATTCAAGAAGTTTAGAGAAATATGATGAACAATTTTACTGAGATATTATGAATCAGATGCAAAACTGAAGTTAAAAACAGCTCAATAGAGTATGTGAGCTCAATTGAGTGAACCTGTATATGAACTGCATACTATAGATCATTACAGTAT
Organism: Sigmodon hispidus; assembly: GCA_004025045.1. Lineage (NCBI taxonomy): Eukaryota > Metazoa > Chordata > Mammalia > Rodentia > Cricetidae > Sigmodon > Sigmodon hispidus. The sequence goes on from PVIH01002850.1 coordinate 38,175, forward strand.
CAGTATTAGATTTTTTTTTTATTATGGTAAGGCCACTATAAATATATTAGAGTTACCTTGGGAACATAAGGATCAAATGTCTCACTAACAACAATGTGACTGAAAGAGGTTATTTTTAAGGATATGAGAAAAAGACAGCAAACATTCATTCACAGTTGGAGGATCCAGCAAAGCAGGCATTGGCTTTATCTCTTTCAAAACATAGAGGAACAACATTCTAAAGTTTACCTGCAACCCAACTTCTGATTCAGCTTCAACCAGTTTCCCTATCATAAAATCGGTGAACAAAATCTCTTATTCTGATTAGAGTCTTCCCCCTCACCAATGCTTTCTCTCTAGATTTAAGGCAAACTAGATCAAGTGAAATTGAATGGAAATTTAATAGAATAAATACAAATATTTTAAAATAGAGAAAATGTGTCAATTGTACATTTATTGGAAATATCCCTCAAGGCTCTCATGCTCTCTGTTTGTTAGTATTTATTCACTGTACAAAGTAACAGACTTGGAGATGACATTTCCATTGTTAGTTTATCTCTTAACACTCATATTCACCCATTCACATAGATCATCAACATGAACTCTCAACATCCCCCTAAATGTTTGCTTTGGACACAACTTTCGAGGGTTTGAGAGTCTGGGATAACAAAAGCCCTCAAACTACCTTTGATAAAATATTTAATGTTTTCAAGAAAAAATACCATCTTTTAAACTTTCTTTCCAAACAGTGTTGTCTCCTGATTTGCCACTTCTTTCTGCCAAGGTCACATATCCAGCCTATTTTCAAGGAGAACACAGAGTAAAACTTAAGATCTATAATAACCATCATCAAAAGGATTATAAGAAATAGATGCTAGAAACACAGATGTGTCTTAAAGTATGTAGAATAAGGCTTTGGGGAAAAAATCTTAATCCCTGGTTTACAAAGAAACAGTAACTTCTACCTTGTCATTTTTTTAAAAAGCTAGTTTTAGACAGTATTTTTCTCACTGAATGAATGACTCTCATTTAAGGAATGTCTTTTTCTTTCTAAGTTTAAAGACTTTACCGTACTTCTTACAGACAAGATATGACAAAGTGGAAAACTCATATTTATGAGATTAAGGTCCTGGATACCTGCATAATATCTGAAATATCCCTGCAGTTCAGGTTTCAGCTCTTTGAGACGACTTCTCTTCCCTAGCATATTTCTTGAACCAATAACACTTTGATGGAGCCCAAGCATATTTTAACAAGTATATATTCTCAAAGATTTTTCTCACTTTGCTATTTAAAGGCTCTCTCTAGTCTCACAAATGGCCTAGTAAATTCAGATTCATATTTTAAAATAAATGCACATGTGCATCCATGAACCTTTATAATACAGTTATAGAAAGGTGCCCCTTACTCCATACATAACACAGGTGAGCTACTAATTTTACTATGGGAAATATATAAAGCTAATGTGGAATAAGATAAAACAGACTCTCAGCTTTTACTGGAAAAACATTCTAGATGATTTTGTGAGCAAAGAATGAAAAGATCTCCATAGGGTTGAATTGCCGGAGAACTGTTATGTAAAGCAGTTTTATTAGAAATATATTGTTCCGGGCAGCGGCAAAGAGAACAGTTTTAATCCAAAACGCTTCCAGGCTTAGCCCCTTCTGGCTAATTAATTTGATTTCAGTAATGCTCTGGTTACTCCAGCCTCACAATAGCTATTAAATACAGTGTTGTGCCTTTTGGAAGACTTTTATTATACACAAGAGCTAAAAGGTAAATCTGTACAAAATTGGATAAGGGGTTGAAATAAGATTTTGAAATAGAAAAGCATATTAGCTCAAGCTATAATAAATGAGAATCTTCTTGGCAAAAAAAAAAAAAAAAGGTGACAAGTGCCAGTCAGGATGCATTAGCTATCAGTCAAAGCCTGGGCAAGGCTCAACTATCTCTCTACCAAGAAGTTATCAAATATTCCTCATTCCTCATTTATTTATTTAAAGGCTTGGTAGAAATGCCAATAATGTCTAATGTGAAGATTAAACTCAACAAATATTAGAAAGTTCTGAGTAGGCACTTTTATAAACACATCTGAGAAAAATAATCTCTGCCCTTGAGGCAATTGAATGTGTGGTGTTAGGTAGGTCTTTTATCCACAAAAAGATAGGATAATTCTGCTAGAAATTATAGCCCAGTACTCTTCTACACTATTTTCACACTATTTCATCTTATCACATCCTAATCATTTCTTCTTTTTTCCAAAAAAAAATAAATAAATGTTTTTGGAAACAATCTGATAAAGGCATCCCTTTATCCTCCAGTCTCATAATGTCTCCAAATTCTTTAATAGCAGGTTTGAAACCTACAGCTAGGATTTGCTTCTTTCTTTTTCAGTTCTCTTTCTGTACCTGATGATGAGTTGTGTCCTCTGATTATTAGATCCAGTACATACTCTACCTTCACTTCCACTGCCTTCACTTTTCCTCCTTGCTCGGGTTACTGTAAAACAGCCTTCAGTCATTCTAGCTCTCTCCTTCGGGCCTTTGGTATAGCTATCCTCCATGTGTGTCAGTATTCACAGTGTCAAAATTATCTCACTCTCATCTACTACTGCCTGTATTCATGACTTCCACTCCAGAAAAGAAACAAATACCCCAAAAATATGTATTTTCATTTCCAGAGCTCTATGTTGAAATCCTTACTCGCTATTGGTTATCTCCATCCATGTGAACCCCTAGATTCCCATTATTTGCAGCTTACCATCTAGCCTTTTTTCAGCATGAGCCTTTTCACTAAAGACTCATTCTTTACCTCAACAGTCTACATATTTGTCTCTGTGGAGGACTCATCTCTAATATGCATCAGTCATATACAAGTATTTTAATAATTTATACTGACTTTCAAGTATTATGAACAAATAGCATGAGAAATTTGGGACATTTTGACATTTTATTCTATAAACTAAATTTAGCATGAAAGACGATCTTTAAACAAGATATAATATCAGATTATATTTTAACATTAGAATAGAAAAGAAGCTATTTATGATTGCTATTATTGTTACTGTTTGGTGTGCTTACCTGAGAAAATGAAGAGTAATTTCAATCTAAGAAACAGTTTGTTGAGCCATGAAATCCAATTTTTAATGCCCAACACCCTTAGAGGACAATAGTTCCAGAGAGACTCTAACCTCATAATCTTATTTAACATGGTCTGATCCCAAAGATCCTGCTCCCAAATACGATCTCATTGAAGTTGAGAGCTCATTATGGATGTGATGTGGAGCAGATGGGCACTCAAACCATACTGTCCTTAAAATCTCACTGTGAAATAAAGAGCAGAATAAAAAGTCCACATGCTGATCACTCTGCTGCTTGCTTTTCTTCCTTGTAACTACATTTTTCTGTGAAAAGAAGGCAGATCAAGAGTCTTCCACACATCTGACTTTCAGTATAGAATCTTGAGCTCAACCATATGAGGTGAAAACCCAATGAAATCAAAGCCAAAAACTCAAAACACATAATAATTAATACCAGGCCAGTGTTTGTGTATTTCTTTCTTTTTTCCTGTTATTCTTACATGCTGTGTGAGGTAACGTGCTGTAGGTAAACAGAATGCCATGAATTTTTAAACCATAATATCTATATTAGGATGCTGGCTATAATATGTACCATTCCTGAATCTATGGCAAACTTTCACATCATTAATATTTAATTCTTTACTTTTGGAATTAAATATTAAGGAACGAGCAGAGCAGTAAGATATCTTTTCAAACTAAATGAAATCATACAAATAGAAGAATCTGAAAACCTACAAACTGAGTAAGAGTGAACTAAATAGTCACAATACAAGAGAAATTAGCTTGGGCTAAGTAGAAAATAAACTTTCCTTTAGCACTCGGGAAAGGGCCTGAATCCAACTTGTTTATTCCATACCATACTCGGGGCATTTTTCTGCCTCACTGAAACTCCTTTCTCGCTTTCAGGTGATAATAGATCCTTGTTAAAAATTGAAGCGAATGACAAAGTAAGCCTGGAGATATAAAGACTGCTCTCCATGCAAGAGAGTTTTTCATGACCTATAGATTTCAAGACCATTAATACTAAACCCTAGACAGTTTGAAGTATCTTTGTTAGTTAGGTGAACTTGGCCAGTATAATAAATACATGCAAGATGTTAGTTAGTGGTTTAACAGAGAAGTCTGATACAAGTTTTTCTCATTGATAAGCAAGTACCTTCCATGGGATTTAGACACATGCTTCTTCTCTGGCTTGCATTTCCTACAGTCCCACATCCTCTTGGCAAAACCTACTTGCTTGGCTGTCTGAGAAGGGAAGCGGGTAAGGAGTAATGTAAATCTTGGGCAGCTGCTTTGCATCGATAATTCAGACCAAAATTACATGTTAAGAATTAGCAGTTCTAGTTTTTCAAAGACCTTGTCATAAGAGTGAGAAACTATAGTGGGGTTGACCCAAGTGGACTGTAACTCATCCCCTGCACTCTTGATGTTTCAGCCAGCCTGAATACCATTAACTTGCACCCACACACAAGTGCTGTCTCCCTCCATAATCCCACACTAGACTCTTGCCTGTATTTAATTATTCTCCTCTTCATGACCCCCAAATCCTCTCCATTCATCAAATGTTCCTCTAAACCATAAACTTCTCATGTTATAAATGTCATTATACTTCATAAATATTTTCTGTTCGACTAAACAGTTTCAAATATTGGTCACAGGGTTTTCATGCATTCCTCCATTGGGTCTCTCCATTATAAACATTTTTAAACATTGTTCAACATCCTAAGGAAGGCCATATCAGGGGGACAGAACTAATTCAGCCTCACTAATGGCTATTGTCTGTGTATGGTGTAGATATATATGTACTGATGTGTGTGTGTGTGTGTGTGTGTTACTGTGTTTGTGTGTGTGTTAATGTGTTTGTGTGTGTGAGTACATATTCAGCTGAGGGATCTGTTTGTTCATATAATGCTTACTGTTTACTCTCTCCCAAATCTCTCTCTCTCTCTCTCTCTCTCTCTCTCTCTCTCTCTCTCTCACACACACACACACACACACACACACACACACACACACACACACTGGTAGGGAGGTAAGATTTTGGAAGTAAGGATTTAGAGGATGAGAAACATCTTCAAAACATATTGTATAAAAAACCTTTAGAGAAAAGAAAAGAGGCTAGAGTTTTTAGGTAAATATCTAAAAAGATGCATGAACTAGAGATTGTTTGGGGAAAAAGTTTATCTGGTTCTTTTACAAGCAAAATGAGACAAGAGAGAGGAAGGGAGAGAAAGAGTTTCAGCCACTAATACTGGAATCTAAAGTTTCTACTGTGGTATCTAGTATCTACACATGATGATACTCATGTGATTTAATAAAAGAAAAATCTTGATTCTAAAGGTGTATCTGCATCTTTCAAACTCTTTGCTTGTTTGCTTGCTTGCTTGATTGATTGACTGATTGATTGGCTAACTGGTTATCTGGAGTTAGTTACCTTTGTTGAGTCAAAAGAAAAGAATAAGTAAAAGCAACCTTGTGAATAATTTTTTTTAAATTCTTTTTGAGGCTGTGGCAGGGTACCCTAACCAATTTAAAAAAAAAACATATTTTATAATTTAACTCAGTGTCTAAAACTGTATCAAAATAAAATAATTTATCTTTATTTTAGAAATGTTTGAATTGAAATAGAATCATATCATTTCTCCCCCCATTTTTTCCTCCCAGCCCCTTCAGCTCCGCTCTCCCAATTCCCTCCATTACCCCCTCCTTGTCAATAGCCTCTTTTTCTTTATTGTTGGTGCATGTGTGTTTGTGTTTGTGTGTGTGCGCAAATATGTAAATACAACCTGATGGGTCTGCTTTTCCTGTGTGGATATATGGCTTCAATTCTGACTTCTCTATGTTGGAAACCAATTAGGAGGTTCATTCCTGCAAGAGGCTAACTCCTTCCCAACAGCCAATATTTGCTCTTAGTCCTTTGTGTAGGTTTGAGACACCACAAACTTTTCTCCTTTCCATGTTAACATGTCCATTGATATTGCCTTTGTGACCATCTTGTTTGTTCAGTTATTCCTAGAAGACAATGTTTCACAACAGACTTCCTGGTATTCTAGTTCTTATAATCATTTTCTCCCCTCTTCCTCAAGATTCCCTAAGCCATAAATACAGACGCTGTGACACGAATGGATCCATTAGGGCTGGCCTTCTCATGATCTGTTAATCTCTTTATTGATTCCAGTTGTGTATTTCTGTTATGGTCCCCATTTTCTGTAAAAAGAAAATGGTGATAGCCATGTTAATCTGTGGGTACACCAAAGTTTTTGGAAGAAAGCCTCTAGGCATTGTATTATCTTGTCCTTATCTACAATTATATACAATACATATAATTATATACAATGCACATGCAAAGGGACACACACACACACACATACACACACACACACACACACACACACACACACACACACACACACACGTACACATTCCTTAAAGGAAATTAAGCTACTTGGGCTAACAATGCTCCCAATACGAGGTTAGTTGGTTAGGGTAGTCCAATAGATTCCCAAAACAATACAGGTGTAGATGTAGCCCATGGTTCCCTCTCAGGGTTTGCAGATGGATCATATTGCTGAAAACACTGCACATTTAGAACAAAAGACTCAAATGACTTGGGAGTTAGATGTGGCCTGAAAGCATAGTAGTCTTAGGCTCTCTACACATTCAACTCTCTCCATCTTTCTCTCTAAATTAAAGAATTAAAACTTCTTTGGGTTCTCCCCTAAGTGTAATTCATCTACTTAAAATGCTTAATTTTTGTTACACCCTGAAGAATGTGTGAGGTACAGCATATTTGTAAAATAGTGTCCAGTGCCATGTCTTATAAGAATTGCAGGACCTTTATATAGAAGAAACAGTGAATATTACATAAAGGAAGGGCACACTAATCACCAGGTAATATAAATATTGTGCCTAAACCATGAGCATTCAAGAGTCTGTTCATATTTGGCTTTTGGAAAAAAAAGCATTAGTTCAAAATTATAAAAATTTTAAATTTCAAAATTATAAATGAATTAAATTATTTATTAATGTCATTATTAATGTAAATTACATATGGCTTAGAATGAAAATACTACAAACAATTAAAATTATATTATGTCATAAAATACATAGTTTATGTCAATGAAAATTCAGATTTATTTCATACATAAAATATCAGGGTTTTGTATGCTTGTGGCTTCAGACAACACCAAATAGTTTATGCTAACTCTGTGATTAATAACTCACACTCTAAGCTAGAAGACATCAGATTTTCTTCTATTAGGAGAGACAATAAATGAAGGTTAGTCATGGCAGCAGAAACAATAAACAGAAAACATGCATGATTATTTTTTTTTGCAAGTTGTGGTAATAATTAGATCAAATTTGCAGACTGCTATAATGATAGAATGATTGAGATAGTACATTTTACGTACAGGGATCAGTGACAGACACAATCCTAACAATAATGACTCGTTAAATAAAGTGGTGACTTCAGGAAATCCAGAATCTGGAATCAAAAAAACCATATATTTATATCTGTAGTGACATGAGAATCAAAGAGGAAGAGAGAAAAGAATGGAAGATGGAGAGGAGAAGAGAGAGAAGGACCAAAGAGGCAAACAGGCATAAAGTTGAAGTACTTTGACAGGAGCTGAACAGGAAGTAGGCCACAATGCAAGCAATGCTATGCAATTGGTGTCTGGTTTACCTGTATCATACCTTAAAGGGCAGAGCCTAAATAAATATATACAACCTACATTTTTCTTAAATTTCACACCAAATATATTCTTTAATGTTGTAGCAGTACCAGTAGTGGCTTTTGTGACGGAGAAAACACATTTTTCCTAAAAATGATGATCTACTTATATACGCGCAGTGTCAGGAAACTTATTTATTTTTCTACCCTCCAATCATTATTCTCTTTCCACTTAATCCAATTCTGGAGTTGGCACCATTAGGAGCTAGTTTAAAAGATGATGATTCCTTAATTATGTGGTTTATCATTAAGTATTAATCATGATGAAACTGGAACAATCTCAGAACCTAATGAGAGAATGGTTTCCATTGTAGAACAATTTATACTGTACCTTTGTGAGTATAGATGTCACTTCAGATATTTATGAAGCTGCTAAAGTTCTTGCTCTGGCCCATAGGCAATATCACTTCATTGGCAAGCAGGTGAGATCTTTTGTAGATTTAGCCATGCAGCTACATGATCCTTGTCTCCTTTCCTCTCTTATCAGATACAGGTATAAATGTATCTTTTTAGTTTGATGAACATAAATTCTAACACAATCATGGCCTTTCTAGTGGAAGTCTTCCAGTTTCCTTGGAGTGGTCAATAGTTCTCTTAAAGCCCTGGGACTTTGTTGTGGATACTAGACTAGATAAAGCAATAAATTTCAAGGAAATCTGTTATTTCTACCCAACTACAAATAGTCTCAAACACAGAAAATATTTGACTGTTACATCCCAGGGTATGAATCATACAGAGGCTGCATCTTCCCTGTTTTCTATTTGTGTCCTTCACTACCAGCCAACTGCACAGAACTGCTTTTACCAGAAAAGGAACACCAAAGCACACAGTCTGGTAAAGAACAGACACTAAATAGATAAAATTTCTCTCATTTATTAGGTTCCATCATATAGTATGAGGGAAGAAAAGCAATTGGAAGGAAGTTAACTTAATAGGACATTAATTTCATCCTTAATTAGAATGAATTTGCCATGTAATAAACATAGTGATTATTATAAATGCACCGTAAGAAATTCTATCTAGAGCTGAAACAATATATTGTGTCTCAGCATCCAAATGAAACAAAGATCTCTTTTATTCAAAAGTCTTCTTGTTCTGGATTGTTATTTAAATCTTTGGTGTTATCAATCATGTGATGTCTACACAAACCCTAAAGTGTGCCAAAATAGAGGATACCTACCTAGAAAGACAGAGTGCCCTTAGATACATACTATCTGTGGTAGCTTAAATAAGATTGGTGTACAGGTTAGAATGCTCAGGATCCAGTTGATGGAACTGTTTGGGAAGGATTAGGGGGTGTGACGTAAATCTTTTTTTTATTTTTTAATTTTAAAAATTGATTTTTTTAGGCTGGAAATTGTGGCACAAGCCTTTAATTTCAGTATCTGGGAGAAGAAGCAGGAAAATCTATTTGACCTACACTTCTAGGTTCTAGTTCTTCATGGCGGGAAAGTCATAGCATGGGGGTCTGAGGGAGCCAATCACACTGCATCCAGAATCAAGAAGCAGAAAACAATGAGTACAGATAACATTCCAAGAAAAATGTCAGCATCACAGTGGTGAGATGGCTCAGTTGATAACAGAGTTTGCTACCCAAGCCTGCCAACTTGAGTTTTATCCCCCAAACCTTCAGTGGAAGGACAGAATCAAATCATGAAAGGTTCTTATATCTTTATTTGTATGCCATAGTGTATAGGTGCCCTACCCCCATATCTCTCACACTCAATAATGATAAAACAAATAAGTAAAACACTAGTGTCAGATCACCAAATTTTAATGATTAAAAAAATATACAATGTAAAATTTCTTGGAGATTTTAAAATAGGATCAATAATTTTATAATGTTATTATTAATATAGTCTTGAATATAAAATGTCATTCAATAAATTTAGCTTCTCATTTGGGCCACCAAGGCAAGCATAACATTGCCTCTATTAAGTTCATTTGAATGTCTTTTTAGGCTAATCCTTAGATACACAATAGATGATATAATTTTTGTGATTATTATCAGTTTTTTCAAATATTTTCTTACTGGTTATTATACTTAAGAAAAGCAAGATTTCTCAAGAGTTTACAGTTAACACTTCAAAGGTTACAATATAGAATAGAGGTATAACTTAAAGGTCAAGTACATAGTTAGCCTACAGGAATCATGATTCAATGCTCAATGCCGAATCAACCCTGGAAAACTAGTGGTGGCAAAGGATAGATGTAAACACACTGTGGTACTTAGGGGCACAAATTTCTTAGCTTAGAACCAACTGTCATAATCTTCGATATGTGCAGTTTAACTTACTTGAAGATAATCAAAGCTTTTCACCTTTATGGATTAAAATTGCATGTCATGCTCACCAGAAAATAGATTTTAAAGTAACATTAATACAATTTCAAAAGCATCATTGTTTAAAGTATGCACATATATAGCCATATGTGAAATAAGGACTATATGACTCGATACAGTTTTGAATGCCATTTTTTCCTTTGTTCTGCCCTGACATGACATTCTGCTAATTTTAGTGCATGCTTTATATCAAAACTCCCTAATTCTAATCTCCTAGAAGCTCATTAATCTACATTAATAGCCTTTCTGGGAAGCTGTAAGTTTAATCAATTCTTATTTGATAAGGGTCTCTAATGCTTTCAGTGATGGCAGACCTTCTGAGCAGAGCAGTCTTTCAAAACCATCAGCGTTCATAGCCATGTCAGATGCTGATAAAGTGAAATTCCTCTTATACTTCAGGAATGCTATTCTCAATTTTTTATCCGGAGAAAAGGTTAATAAAATAGAAGGCCCTCAAAATGTTATCAAACTACTGAAAAGAGATAACATTAAAATCATGCCTTTTTAGACTCTGGATACTTTTGTATTCAGATAGTGTCAGTTATTTCTCAGTAACCTCATGGAACTGTAGAAGTCCCCATTTGCTTAATGTTTAAATTGTCTATTTACCATAACGATGGTGATAATTGTGGCTAACATTCACTCCGCAGTAAAGGCCTTCCATGAGTTGCACTCCAATTCATTATTATCTATACAATTTCAAAAATTTTTGTTTAAATCATTTTATTTTAGCCTCAAAACAACTCTATAAAGAAAAAAGTAGATGCAATAGTTTTACCAATGTAGAAATGGCCATAGTGACAATAAGCCACATAATTAGTATCAAGCACCTTGCCTTGGTACCTGGTACTACAGCATACTGCCTGAACCACAGTAACTTGGGAAGAAGATAGATCAGATATTGAGGAAAAAAGTTACACACATGGACACAGATAAAACCTAAAGTAATTTCCTCATGGCTATTTAATAAATCAGCTAATATTAATTTATTGTTTTATATCTAATATTGGTGCTACAGATCTGCCATCAAAATAGCATACTTACTATTTGATTTCTACAAAGCTTAATTATTTTATTCCAATTCTTATTCTATTCGTGTTGTGTGTGTTCCTTTACAATGCTCAGAGGATTGCTATGAGCAAGATACATTTATAATTATTACATTATGAGCATCTTGAGGATAAAGCTCACTCATACCTCTGTATCTCCAGTACTCTGTCCACTGCCTAAATAGTGAAAGAGAAATCTCCACCTTCATCCATCACTAATCTCCTAATTGAGGCTTCTACAATATAAAACAGAATAGCAATAATAAGCAGCAATATAATTACATAATAGGATTCTAATGTGAAAAATAAATGAAGACCTAAAAGAAACAGATCAAACTATACTTGTGATGCAATGTTTGATGCAAAAGTGTATACAGTCATGGAGAAATTTGACTGAGCAAAAATGCTTTGATCTACTCTCAATAATCTGGTGGGATTTAGAAAGGCTTGTGTATTCATTTACTACTCAGTGTCCTTGCATTATCAGAGCTAATGTTATAGAAACAGTCCTTAGTATATGAGTGTCTTATATACTGGAGAGTCAGAGTTTCCAGAGAGACCATTCTATTTCTCAAACCTATACAGCTTAAGATGTTCTAGATTGATGATTACTGAATACCATCACATATTTTTTAAATAATTTCTATATTTTAATGTGCTGGCTGTCTGTTGACCCAGTAATTCAGTGAGCCTCCATTGTCCTACTCATCCCCTGTACACTTGAACCTAGAAATATCATGGGATTACTTACATAGCAATCCACAACTCTACACAGCCTGCTCCTCCAACAGCCACATGTATATGTCATTTTTTTCCCTTCTTGTCTTCCTGAAGAATTATGTCTCCTTCAAGCCACAGACCAGATGCCACTTCCCCATGAAGGTATTCTGTGTTGCTCTGACTCCAGGTCAGATCACAAGTGTAAATGTTTCTTTTTTTTCCAAACATAAATATATTTTCTTGCCCTCAGTTGTGGCGGAATGCCAAGCTCTGTGCTTCATGTCACTACTCTTAGGGTGGATTATAACACTGAAGTGATTGAGAACAGGAATAAAAATGTTTGGGATTGATATTGTTTAAATAAGTTATTGCAAGAATGCTTCACTATCCTGTGTTCAACTGGAAATTTTAATCCCCAGGGATGTTCTCTTTTAAGGTATAAATTAGAAAATTCATTCCAGAATGCCAAACAAAAATGTTCTAATGATAGATGAACTATTTTCCAATGTCATACAGCTTCCAAGTTTCCAAGAAGTCTTCATCTCTCACATTAAACAGGTTCAATATGAATTTGGGTGGGATAGGACAGGGAAGGGCTTGAATGAGGGGAAATAGATTAGGATCCCTGCTGGCCCAGAGGGTTGCGACCCACAAGACCACTCAGGTACTAAGATTGATAATTTGGCCCTTCTGTTGTCTTTGAAATTAAGGAGATGTGGAGAAGAGAGTGAGTGGGAGGTCCAGGAGGGGGAAGGGAGTTTGAACAAGGAGATACATGGATAAAAAATGAAACTTTACTCATAATAAAAAAGGGAAAAAAGAAATTAAAGCTATTATAATACAGTCAAAATAAAACAGACTTTCATTTGTATCTCTTACTGTAATATTTAAGCATATCTATCCTGCCATAAAACAAAGATTTTGATTCTGAGAGCATAAACAACACCAAGCTCTGAAATGCCTACTGACAACCTTTTTTTGCTGTTGACAAAAAAGCAAGGATTATGATATCTGGATTTGCAATATTGAGAACTAACCATACAGTAACATTTTAGTGTGGTGTATCCTGGATAAAAAGACTTTCACAAACAAGACCAGTCACCTTCTCTGGCGGTCTCAAACACTTATATCATTATCCTCACTTAGAAGTACCCATTTGTTGTATTCCTGATCTTTAACCAGAATGTTTTTTTTCTAGAGATTTTGTTCTATTAGTGTTTTATTTCCTGGCACCATTTTAAGTAGCTCTGAATAACATCTGAATTTCCACAGGTGGCTGGGTGGACATTTGGGTCCTCTTTGTCCTCTTAACAAAGCATGTGTGCTTGGCACCCTTTATTTCACTCTGACAAGATGGCTCCTAGTTTTTCAATTCTTTCTGTGTCTTTTTGCTAAGCCCTTATCCTCAAGAATTATTTCTAAATTTGCAGTGACAAGAAACTCCCGCAAATCACCCAAATTACCAAATCCTGTGCAGTAAGCCTCAGAATCCTTTAACATTTATTAAAACATCTAATCTTTGCAACAGTTCTGTGAAGCCTGGTCTAGTATTTCAGTAATTTTACTGATGAGCAAAATGGAAAAATGGAAAGATTAAGTCATTTTCCTAAGAATGTTCTTGTAAATGGAGGAATGGAGCTCAGAGTACAAGTCTTCCAGCTATGAAGCTTACCTCTTCACCATTATACCACAGTGACAAGTGCCTACAGGGATAAATTAGAAACTGTTAGCTCCCCTTTTCTTGACATTAGCATATTTATAGAAAAGCAAAATTTAAAGCAGAGTCTAGAGAGAATATGTTTCTTGTGTTTTTATGCACTCTGACAACACAATTCAGTATCTAGCCTGCTTCTACTATTGAATCCCAAACTCAACTATTAATTCCGCAGTCTGTTATTTTCTCATTGTTATTTCATGGTATCTTGAAAATATTTTTGACTCCAGGATCTGCTTTTCATAATACAAGTATTCCTAGGGATGGTTATAAATTATGCCTTTCCAATCATCTGTCACCTACCATCACAAAAACACAAAAGTTAGGTGACAGTACAAATAGGATTTTGATATATGTCTTGCTTGGATTTTTCTTTATTTTTCTATGCTTATCATTTATCAGTCTATTTTTGTTTATTTTTTTTAAACATATTACTCTGAACAATGTTGCATCACCATGGTTACCTAAATAAGACCTGAACAAGGGTGACATCAATAGACATGCTCATGAGACCTCAACAATAGACAACAACAACAACAACAACAAAACCAGAAAACTAAAGAATGCTGAGAGTAGGAGGTGAGAAAGCACACAGATTGATTATCCAATAACCAATGGTCAGCCCTGAGATCATATGCACATAAATAACATTATATGGACTAAGATTATAATAATGTATTTACAAATATATATGCTTACAGTGTTCTATTTATACATATATACTTTAGTACAAGCCTGGCCACCTGTTTTTGAGCCTTAGGATACACATAAAGAAGGTAGAAGAGAACCAACTCCAGAGGGTTGTCCTTGACCTCCACATGTACACTATGAAACATATATACCTACATACAAACATCGTACTTACACAACAATATTTTTAATTATTTGCCTATTCATTCATTTACCTATCTAATTTTTTATTATACTTTTAAAATTGTAAGCATTAAAATCAATATGGTTTCTGGGCAACGGTGACCCAGACCTTTGTTGCAGCACTAGGGAGGCAGAGCAAGGAGGATCTCTGAATTCAAGGCCAGCTTGATCTACAGAGAGATCTAGGACATCCAAGGAAACACGGAGAAACTCTGTCTCAAATAAATAAAAATTAATAATAATTATAAGTTTGGTAAATTTAAGGATGATGGGAAACAAAGTCAAAAATAAATCCAATAAATATACTGTTGTTTTATTGTTTTCCCAGGAAGAAAGTAATAAAACTGAAAGAAGACTGGAAAATATAGCATTCTTTAAAATTCCTACAGATAGGGCATATTTCCATGGAAATGGCAAATGAGATGATATAATTTTTATCTTAAACTAAATCTCAGTAAACACATATATTTTTAGTAATTAGAGAAATGTAAAGTATAAGCACACTATAGTACATTACTTTCTGCAAAGTCAACAATAAAAGTTCTCACAAATAAAATGACTGACCCCAAAGTACTGTTAAGAAAAAAAAGCTGTATATGGGTGTCAAAAAAAAAGCTGTATATGGGTGAATAATATTCTTAATTAAAAAATTCCATTGGGCACACTTTTGTTGCTGCTTTGGCTTGTATAATGAATTTGAACCTGTCATCAACGAGCCTACCTTTCCCTGGGCATCAAGGAAGTGTTACACTACCACCATTATCATTAACAGCAGCAGTAGCAGCAGCAGCAGCATACAAAGAATTGCCTCACTCATCCCATAACGAAAATTCTCTTTCAGGTAAACTCGGTCTCTAAATTCTAATCTTCGGTAATTTCTCCAGTCACAGTCCATAAACATAAAACAATTTGCATATTAAAATGTGGAAGAACCTTTTGTCCCCTGTTGCCAGCTTTCCCTGCTTGTGATGCTGTGGATAGTGCTGCTCAGACCTTTGGTCAGCTGACTACTGTCCTGTCTGAAGTCCTAGCTGCCTAAACCCTATTTCCTCTTGTTCTTGTTACTTTTCTGTTGCTGTGATAAAGCATCATCACAACAGCAACCCACAGAAGAAAGAGTTAACTTTGGCTTATGGTTGCAGAGGGATATGTGTCCATCTTGGCAGGGAAGCATGGCAACAAGGGGCAGGCATGGCAGAGAGAGAGAGAGAGAGAGAGAGAGAGAGAGAGAGAGAGAGAGAGAGAGAGAGAGAGAGAGAGAGGCCGAAAGCTCTCAGTCTTTAGCGACTGAATGAAGCAAAGACAGTGAGCTTTAATGAGTGAGACACTTTACTCTAAAAGCCTGCCCCCAGGGATGTACTTCCCCCAGAAGGGCTGTCTCACTTGAACTCAAACATAACACCAACTGGGTACCAAATGCCCCAGACAGAGGGACATTTCTCATGCAAACCCCTATACCTCTCTTCAGTGTCACTGCAGGTGTCTTCCACCTGATTTCTAAGTCTTGCCTATTCTTGGCTTTAACTGATTGTGCCCAAGTTGCACATTTGGTGGCATCAGGTGACTTTCAATATTGTCCCCAGGACGTTATTTTATCTTATCTGAATCCCATTCACACATGTCAACATGGTTGAAATTCATGTCCTACCAGAATGAATACTACAAAGCGTAATGAAATCTTAAAATGACCAAAATAACTTTACCCCCTCCATTGCATCCTTGACTCACCAGCCCTGTGCCAGTTTGCTAGTATTTTCTAAAATATTTCATGTGTGGGAAGCCATAAACTTTAACTTTTAGTTTATTAATGCATATTGACTTTATGTAAGATGGGTTCAGCTCCTAGATGAAGTTTTTGTTTAATACAGAAAAGAATGTTTTATCTTTCCTTCATGAAAGATAGAGTAACCAGCTGCACTTAAACGTCAGCTTTATTATTTTCCTTTATTAGATTTATATTGTCGCATGTTACTTTAAAAGAAAGAGAAGAGAAGCACAAGGAGACAGCACTATCTTTATATCCTCTCTGAACTTGCCCTTTGCCTTGTCCTCAGTTTCACCTAGAGACCACTAAAGCTTCGTGCTGGCAGCTTGATCACAGTCTGGGAGGGAATGAGCTCAGCTGTGTACGGAGAAACTTGGTTGTTTTTCTTTGACTCATCCGATAGCATCACACTGGGTCAGTCTCTTGTTTGTGCTTTCTTTATTGTTTCTGGTTTTAGAACAATAAACATCCCTAAGTGGTTTCAGTTACCGCAGCAAAACTGTGCAAATGAACTTTGGCTTTGTTTCATATTGAATAGAGGGTTTTTATGATTTTATAAATGGTGATGATGTTTTGGACTCTTGCCAAACCTGTTCTATAAACAATGAAGAACCACATTTACCAGCTCTAGGCCTTTAATCACCCAACAATCCTTCCCTTGATATGGATAAAATATTTTTAACCTTGTTTCATAGAGATGAATGAGAACGATCAAATTATCTGTGGATTCAGCAACAATTTGCATAAACAAAGAACAGGAACAGTTTTGCTGGTCCTGATATCTTATTTTTCTTTGTATGCTTTATTTAATTGCAGGAAAATATTGTTTCAGTGTCATTCAATTTTAACAAATCCAGCACATAATCATATCAGAGAGGATAAACTATATTATGCTATGGTAACAGACACCCCTACTCCACATCTTACATCTTTCTGAGAATAAACAAACACACACATATATATATATATATATATATATATATATATAATAGTTGATATTCAGGATAAGCATGTGGGCAGTGGGAATCAATTCTAGAGCTTTTTACATCAGCAACTAAGGCCTCCAGAACTAAAAATCAAGGCCTCCATCCAGAAAAAACTTGAGAAATTCAATCTTCCATTTGCTTTGAGGGAGTGCCATAGTAAGACACTGATATATTAATAAAATATGTAGGTGGATTAAGGAATACACATTCCTACAGCTTCAGAGACTATAAGTATGACTGCACAGTGTTAGCAATTTTGATTTCTTCAGAGACTTCATTTTCTCTGTTATTGGCCTGGAAAGAGCCACATTTCTTTGTGATTTCATCGGTTTCATCTCTGTGTATGAGTACCAAGTATCACTTCATCTTTTAAAGGACATCAGCCATACTGGACCTGAGTTAACATTATGACCTCGTGAAACCTTCATTATCTCTTTGCTGACAATACTACAAATGTGGCTATATTCCAAAGTACTTTATGTTAGGACCTCGAGTCATAATTGTTGTGAGCAACATAGTTCATCTTGTAGCAGTTAACAAACCACCACAATCCTGTCAAGGTGTTTTGGCAATTCAGATTTACAGGTTGAAATACTTTGTAAGCATAAGATTAGCTAACCAATACTGTGAAGCTTTCATGTGGCTTTAAAAGTCTTCGATATGAGAAGAATCTCTTAACCACATGTACTTGACAACATTGAATATGATGTTAAGAACTAGTTGCCTCGAGTTTTTACAGGGTATTCTCTCTCAGTTTTCATTAACTATGTTCAAAAAAGAAACCTCAATTAAAAGATACTAAGAAAATTATGACTGTATTCTCTGCTTTTAGATGACCATTGGTTATTCATTTGACTTCTTGTTTAGCATCTAGATTCAACAGAACTGAGGAAAACTAATTACATGTATACATGTGCTAAAAATTGTCAAAATATCTGTACACTGAACCTGTGTTGCATTTATTTAACATTATTCGCTGCTAACTTTACCATACTTCGGTTTCTTTATGTTCATCATAGCAATAGTAAGAGTAACTTTTTACCTTTAACAAAGTATAACATTTGAAAATGAGATATAAGTAAATAATCATATAAAATGTAATGAAAGTCAACTTTAGAGGGTGAAGAGCCTTAAGACACAGTCACGGAGTTTCATGAGGGATTGGCAAGGATGTGTCACCATCAACAGAGAAGTGCTGCTCTTTTTATAAGATTTGCTTAATCTCTGCTACAAATGTATTAACAAATTCAATAACTCAACTCCTATTTCTTTCACTGAATCCTCTATTAAATTGTAGACCTATAATTCAAATAATACAAATCTCAGTAGCCTCAGACACAGGTTGCTGCTGATCATGTTAGCACTAATCATTTCAAAGTACATTGCAGATGTTCCAGGATTGTGCTGCGAGAGAGAGAGAGAGAGAGAGAGAGAGAGAGAGAGAGAGAGAGAGAGAGAGAGAGAAATGTTTTCAAGTGTACATATTTTCACTTACAAAACAATATCTTTGGAAAGAATATTTATCATTAAACAGCTATTTTTGAGACAACAAATGAAGCAAAACTAGTCTAGTGAAATATGACAGTTTAGTTTATGAGACTGAGACTGTAAAAATGTACACATTTGGGCATCCAAAGGTGACTCTGGGATGAGAGCAGGTATATAAACATAAAGGAATACAATTGAGAGCCCCAATATCTATTGAGAACTCTAAATATGGTTAACCTCATTCAGTAGTATCTCTCCCTATCCTGTCTCCTCCGTCCCATCCCTCTTCAAAACATTTTAAACAGAATAAAATCAATCTACTCCTTATACTCAAGCTTGCTTCTCTTGGTTCTAAGTCACCACTCACCTTGATGACTGTTTAGTCAGAGTTACCAAGGAAATGGAGCCAACAGGGTGTGCATAACCCAAGCATGCCCAAGCTGCAATATAAACAGAATGAGGCTTGTAAGGAACTAGCTGCTGCACTCAGAGGCTCAGAGTCCCACTATCTGCCATCAAGCTGGAAATAAGAACAAAATGGTGCATTCAAATTTGAAAAGAAAACCCATGTTTTGGCTTTAAAACATGTACATGCCCACCAACAATGGAGGAGTGTTCCCCTTGATCTACATTCTCTCCAACATAGGCTGTCATCTGTGCCTTTCATCTTAGCCAATCTAACAGGTGTTAGGTGGTATCTCAAAGTTGTTTTGATTTGCATTTCTCTGATGGCTAAAGATGATGAGCACTTTTTCAGGTGCCTTTCAGCCATTCATAATTCCTCTGCTGAGAATTCCCTTTTTAGATCTGAACCCCATTTTTTGATTGGGTTATTCAAGGTTTTGGGCTCTAAATTCTTGAGCTCTTTATATATCTTAGAGATCAGTCCTCTATCACTTGTAGGGTTGGTGAAAATCTTTTCCCATTCTGTAGGCTGGCGTTTTGTCCTATTGACAGTGTCCTTGGCTTTACAGAAGCTTCTTAGCTTCAGGAGATCCCACTTATTGATTGTTGATCTTAGTGTCTGTGCCACTGGTGCTATATTTAAGGGGTCGCCTGTGCCAATTCAGAGAAGTGTATTTCCCACTTTCTTTTCTATCAAGTTCATAGTGGCTGGGTTTATGTTGAGGTCTTTGATCCACTTGGATTTGAGTTTTGTGCAGGGTGACAGGCTCGAATCTATTTGCATTTTTCTACACACTTCCATCCAGCTATGCCAACACCATTTGTTAAATATACTATCTTTTTTCCATTGAATGTTTTGGGCCTCTTTGGCAAAGATCAGGTGTTCATAGGTTTTTGGGTTAATGTCTGGATCTTCAGTTCTATTCCATTGATCCACAGGTCTGTTTTTATGCCAGTACCAGGCTGTTTTTATTACTGTAGCTCTATAGTATAGCTTGAAGTCAGGGATGGTGATACCTCCTGAGGTTCTTTTGTTGAGTAAAATTGTTTTGGCAATCCTGGCTTTCCTGTTATTCCAAATGAAATAGAGTATTGTTCTTTCAAGGTCTAAGAAATATTGTGTTGTGATTTTGATGGGCAGTGCATTGAATCTGTAGATTGCCATTGGTAGAATTGCCATCTTTACTATGTTGATCCTACCTATCCAGGAAAGTATTAGCTCAACTATGTTTATAGCACCATTATTTGTAGTAGCAAGAAATTGGAAACAACCTAGATGTCCCTCAATTGAAGAATGGATTAACAAACTGTGGTACATCTACACAATGGAATACTACTCAGCAGTAAGAAAAAATGATATCCTAAAATTTGCAGGCAAATGGATGGATTTGGAAAATATCCTCCCGAGCAAGGTATCACAAACCCAGAAAGATAAGCAGGGAATGTACTCACTCATTAGCGGTCTCTAAACAAACTAACAAGAAAAAAGCCAAGCATGCCCAAGCTGCAACTCACAACCACTAAACAGCTTGGGATCAGAAACACCCTGGACTGACCCTTCAGATCCCACTACACCTATAGGAACACCAGACTCACTCTTGATTGAGGGGGGACAAAACTGGTTATGCCAGGAGTGGAGACTGAACTAAGCTTTATTGGATCAGTGGGACCATGGGACTGTCTGCAGCCTGCCCAGAGAGGGGATGGGGAGTTGTGGAGAAAGAAAAAAATGACCTGATGTGGTGGGAGGGGGAAGGGACCTTGAATGGGGATATACAGGAATAGGAAAAAAAAAATCCAGAGGGAAAGCTGAACAAGTAATAAAAGTAATTTTATGTGTAGCAAATTATTTGCATTATCACCCTTGATAAATCATGCTTATGATTTTTATTTTCTTTATAGTTATTGTTAACTTATCAGCATTTTAAATTCAATTTACTGTTTTTCTTGATAAATACAAAATAAAAAAAACATGTACATGCAACTTTTGCCCTATGTAACAAGGTAAGAATGCACCAGACTGATTTTTTTTAAGGTTAGCAATTAACTATTGAAAAACTTCAGCAACTTCCCAAGGTTGATACACTATAGGTTGGAAACTTCCCCTCCCCCATCCTTCATATTTCCTTCATCCCTGCTACCGTTTTCTTCTTATTTCAACTTATTTCTTAAATACATTTTCACCCATTTATCACTCAATCAGATTACAAGAAAAGTTAAATACTGTAACTAAGTCATTACGTTTTAATATTTAGTCAGGCCCATGCTTCCATGCTATTCTTTGCTTTTGTCATTCTAGGCAAGCTCTTTTGAACTGGTCAGCTGAGGCAGGAAACAGGGAGAACGAGACTTGCTTTGCAGCAGATTCCAAGAATTAGTAAACCATCCTTCAGTCTACCACAGCAAGTCAATTTAAAAAAAAACTGCTAGGGATGGCAATGCAGATCAATAAAGAGAATTGGCCTAAAGTGCTTGAAGCCATAGACATGGCATGGCAAAAATTAAAACCTTAAAATTGAAATTCAAATATTGAGAAAATAATGTTTAAGCATCACCAGCAGAGCTAGTGATGACCAAATATTCTTAAAATATGACACTAGGTGAGTAAATATTCTTAAAATATGACAGAAAGTTCTAAATATGGCTATAAGAAAGATGCTGAGACACAAGAAGGGAAACCAGAACAACAAAGAACAGAAAGCAGTATATGTCTGCAAGCAGCTTTTCTCCTCGTGTCATCTGCTTCCATTGGCTAGACTCAATTTTTTTAAACACTAGTCAGCCAGAATGAGAATCAGCGGGCATATGGTGCTGAGCACACAAGAAATGGATGGCATGGACATGACTTTGATGAGAAGTATCTGATGACAGTCAATGAATTCTATAGCCAGTCAAGATACGTGAATCCTGTGAGCAAATATAAGCAATAAAAGTCTTACTTAGCTAAGCACTGCTGAAATTATGTTTTGTTTTACAAGATGCCCCTGAGCAGAGAATTCTGAGTACCTGCCCTATAGGATAGCTCAGAAAAAAAAAGCAGGAAAAGTTCACAGCCAGGAACACTCAGTCTCCCTTTGAATCAGAACTCCTCTGAAATACAGAAAGGAGCCAATGACATTCTCAGAACCAGAGAAAAAAAGGAAGTCTGTCGTCATTTCTCAGTTACTTTTCCACATGACCTAATCGATGGCATGGAAGGGAAGAAATAAAACAAAGAAACCACAAATAATTTCTCCCTTCAGAGGTTCCTTACTCATCAGTCAGCTGAAGACAGTATATTAATAGGATGTGTGCAAATCACAATGTTAAAAGAGTTGTGTTGTTTTGAGGAAGGCTTCCATTGCTCTGAACAAATAACAAAGCCTTGCATGAGCTACAACATACAAGCTTTATAGTTCTGATGATTCTACATAAGGGTTAAATGGTGATGAATTTGTATTAGTAGGGGCATTGTATATGATTTCTAAAATTTATTCTAATGTTTTATAACTTTAATATTTTAGCTAGGATTATATTAAATAGAGATACTATACTAAGACAGAAAACAAAGATTTTTTTTCTATTTTAGAACCATTTACAGAATATTTTTCTTGTTTTTAGAACAAGGAAGCCTCACAGTTTCATTTTGATCTGGCCAATACAAATTACATCAAGACCCTACACACCTACTAACTGATTGGTTTGAACAGGAGTAATTGGTTTGGAATTAGGTTGCACTAAAATCAGAACTTTAGAGGAATTCAATTACATTCTTGATGTCCTTTCTTGAAGACAACTTAGTTCTAAACATCTGCTTCAATGTGAAAGTCTCAAAGCTTTCTTTGTTCTGCCAGGACTTAAAACTCTACACGAGAGCTCAGATGCTCTATTCCTCCCTCCCGTTACCTGGATGCCATAATCCTTGGTCCCAGGGTACCAAGCTGTAAATTACCCTTTCTCATGTTAAAAATGAGAAGCTGCTATGTATGTGCAGGGTACTGAACCTTCTGTAAAAGCCCTTGAATAAATCTTTTGTGGCTTTAATTATGGATAATGATGTGTTAAAACTGGATCCAACAGATTTTCCCTGTGCATATATGATAGCACAATCATTTTACCAGGATTCTTAAAATCATCATGGTCTTGATAGAAATTGTTAACTCCTGGGTCCTATGTTTCCTAAGAATTTCCTAAGTTTCTTCTTTTTACAATAGTTTTTATCAGATTACCACTGATAGACTTATAAAATTTTTTGCTCCTCTCATACGAAATGAAGACACCTAACATTTAATCCTGGGGCTATTTCTAAATGATGGCACTAGTTAAGAAGATATGTGGTTTTACTTCTCAGAGGAAAAGCTTGTTGCTTCATATTTCAAACCAGAAAAAAAGTGCTTTAGTATCCTAGTAAATGCTCAAAGATGCATCAAAACCACTAGAGAGAGGTGTATGAGGGATATCAACATTTTTCACTTTTCTCCTGCACATCCACTCCAGCTATACCAGCCCTGTGCAGTAAATTGGGTTTGCACACAAGCTCTAACTTGAAGAAACCATTGAAAAGAATTAAAGAAAAAGAAGACAGCAAATAACAAGCTCTCCCATCATCTGACAGAGTAATCTGTTCATTATGAGAAAAAAAGAGAGAGAGAGAGAGAAAGAGAGAGAGAGAGAGAGAGAGAGAGAGAGAGAGAGAGAGAGAGGAGAGAGGGAGGGAGAGAGAGAGAGAGAACTGAAGAATTTCCTAAGTTTCTTCTTTTCACAATTATTTTTATGAGATTACCACTAATAGACCTATAAAAATTATACATTTTATACTCATTTCATACTAAATGAAGACACTTAACACGTCTTTTAAATTAGATCCCTGAAGTATCTCCTTTTTTTTCTTTTTGATCTTAGGGATGGGGAAAAGGCTCAGTGGTTAAGAATTCTTTCAGAGGACCTGAATTCAGATTCCAGCACCTATAGTGTTTAACTCATGACTGCCTATAACTCAAGTTCCAAGGGATCTAAAAGCCTGTTTTGGAATCCATGGGTATCACACACACATCTGCTACGTGTGCACGAATAAATAAACACATATTCATAAAAACAAGTTTCTTTTCAAATTGTATTTTATGAGGCCCAAAATAGAACAGTGGTTACCACAGACTAGAGAAGACAGGACTTATGGAGACACTGACAAGATAGTAAGTTGTAATTAGAGGAAAATTAAAGTTATGGTATTCTACTGCACAGGGGATAAAAATAGGTAATAATGCATTGCATATTTCAAAGTACCTAAGAGAAAATTTTTTTTTAAAATTGCAAAGTAGAGAAATAATAAATGTTTTAAGGTGATGAGTAGGTAATTTTCTTGATTTTTTTAACCATGCAGTTATCCAAATGATTTTACCTATAGGATAAATTTTAAATACTTTTATATAGACTTTGGCCACTTAATATTGAGAGCATTTCCCTTTGACATTAAATATTCTTCCATGATAGCACTTGAACAGATAAGTGATGTCTATCATTATGAAATATTTTCATCACTAAAGGGACTCCGTGTAGATAGGGTTCCTCCCATACAAGGGGAATATGGAGCTCCAGATTTTCAAATGTCCCATTAGCTTTTTTCTTTAAGGTCTAAGATAAAGAATTATCAGGTCAAAAGCTTAAGAAGATATTAATCTTCTGACTGTTAATTATATTTGCCTGGCTAGATTATGCCACTATTCATATTTTTCTGTGTCCACCTCATTAGGAAGATTATCTATTTTACCTACTGTGGTCTACTGTTCCTTTTTCAGAAAAAGTATTTATTCTTCTCCCACTACCCAGAAACTATTGAGATCAGCTCTACTGTTTGACTTATCCAAAGTACATAGTAAAGAAAGAGTTATACCACATCTCACTCAAAATTCTGAGAAACATTGTAGTTTTTGCCCTGGTTTTTTGCCCATTTTTTTCTATATTCTAGCTGCATGTCCAAGATAAAAGCTATTCCATTAGCTTGAATTCCAGAAGAAAAAGAATCCTTGCAGCAGAGCTATGGGGAATCAAGTGGTCACTAGCCTACTGCAATGATATTTAGCAAAAGCATGTGGTCTCAGACACAGGCAAAGAGCAAAGTCTAGTACAAAACAAACACATGCTTGGTAAAATATGCTGAAGAAAAAGTGGCAAAAGAATCATTCAAAGGGAGGTTTGCATTTATCTGTGGGGACTGAAAAAATTACTCAACAGTTAAGAATTCATATTGTTGTTTTAAATGACCAGAGTTTGGTCCCTAGTACTTACATGAGCTAGTTAATGGCTACCTGTAACTCTAGCACCAGGTATATTCAAGACTCTGGCCTCTGCACATACCCACCTTCATATGTACAAACCCACACAGACATTAAATTATACCCACATATGTAATTAAAAGCAAAATCAATCTTTGAAAAAACAAACAGAAATACACATACTTACTATCTTGGGATTTCTATTGTTGTAAAGAGACACCATGATCATAGCATTTTTTATTAAAAAATAATTCTTTAAAAATTATTTAAAAAATAATTGAGGTGCCTTACATTTTCAGAAGTTTAGATCTTTATCATCATGATGCAGTATGGTGGTGGTAGGTAGACATGATGCTGGAGAAGTAGCCAAGTGTCCTACATCTTGACTTGCAAGCAACAGGAAGTGATCTGAGATACTAAGCATGACTTGAACATATATGAGAAGTCAAACCTTGCCTCCATAGTGACATACTTCCTCCAATAAGCCCAAACCTGCTTTAATAAAGATACACCTCCTAATAGTGCCATTCCCCTTCAGAGCCATTTTCTTTCAAACTACCACATTTCACTCTCTAACTCTCAAAGGCATGTAGCCATATCATAACTCAAAAATACACTTAGTCCAACTTCAAAAGTCCCCAAAGTCTATAACAGTCTCAACCTTATTTAAAAGTTTAAAATTCATACCCTCTTCTGAGATTTATGCAATCTCTTAACTGTTATTCCCTGTATAATTAAAATTAAAAAAAAACAGATCATATACTTTAAACACAACATGACACAAGATTACCATTTCAAAATATAGGAAAGGGAGCATAGTGAAGAAATACTGGACCAAAGCAAAACCAAAAACCAGCTAGGTAAACTGATGTAGTTGGAAGCAAGTGCTTCACCTTGACCTCTTGCCAGCATGGATATAAAATTCACCTATGACCATTATAGCTGCAACATTGAAGTGTAGCTAAAGATCCCTTAAAATTGGGGTGCACATTCACAGCTCTCTCTGCTCTGCTTCCCTTTTGCGTAGAAGGAAGACTCATTTCTGTTAAATAGATCATCTCATCCTTTCTGCTTAATCTTAGTATTGTAAGTTTCCATTAACCTTTTTAATAAATAGTAATCTATTAATCAATTGCCTAGGATTAATAAACAATTACATCTGGTGCCCTTTGTAGAGCTGACTCTCCAGGGCCGTGCAGCCTCAGCTCTCAGTCCTGTGGAAGTCTGGGACACATCTCACTTCTTCTGCATCGAGAGAGAGAGAGAGAGAGAGAGAGAGAGAGAGAGAGAGAGAGAAAGAAAGCAGGGAAGTGTGTAGAAATGTAGAAATGTGAGGGTAACAGTGGCAACTAATAGCCAAATTGGTCACTATGAAGGGCCAGACATGCTCTCTTCATCATAATAGGCCCATTAAAAAAAATAAGGCTAGTTCTAATAACTGACTACAACTACAAACTCTGCATCTCCATATCTGTTGTCAAAATGCTCTTCAGATCTCCAACTGAAGATCAGCTTTGTCGACTCTAACATCCTTTTTTTTCCTCCTGTACTGATTCCTTTCCTTGTTAGCAGCTTCCTCGGCAGGTATCTCACAGCTCTGGAATCTTCAAAATCCTGGGGTTTCTAAGGCAATTCATGCTTCAAGCATGGACTTCTAGGTCTTTATTCAGAGACATCCACGACACTAGTCTGGCCTCATTGACTCTTCTTATTTACTGAGGCAATTCTATTGCCTCTCTCTTCTATCTTTAACTCCAGAACCACCCACTTGACTGAAGCTGCCAAATTCTGCTGTTATTGGGGCTGAAACATAGCTTCCTTGCACACTTACATCCTCACCAACTTTCTGGTTTTGATGGTTCCCCTCACTGTGTAAGCTTGACTAACCTTTAATTTGCTCTATAGACCAGACTGACCTCAAACTCAGAGAGCCGCCAGCCTCTTCCTTCCCAGTGCTGGGATTAAAGGCATCTACCACCATACTCAGCTCTAAATTTTTCTTAAATTCCTTTCCACAAGTGGGAAATTTAGCTGAATGGGATCTTACCATGAGGTCACCACTCTCTTTATTCCATTTCTTAATCTGTTTATCTCCTTCAACACTGGGTTTAGCTCCATTCCACTTCCTGATGCTCCCTTTCTCTCAATTTCTTTTTATCATTATAAATCTTCATTAGTTACCACTAATATCCACAAGACAGATCTACAGTAGGCTGTTTTGAGATTTCCTCTGACAACAGAATTAATACAAATCACTTTAGCCTCAGGCAGACTCCTCAGTAAAAAGCAGCCACTTTCTTTTCCAAAATATTACAAGAATAATCTCTAGAACACATATTAATATTCTTCTTTTCTGAAACCTCTTGAGACACTCTCCCTACAGTTAAATCACCCTCAGCACCACTGTCTTCCATGCTCCTACTATTATGTCCCATCAAGCAACAATTAAAGTGTTCAACTGATTTCATAATCCATAGTCCCCAGATCCATATTCCTTCAAACAAAAACATGATCTGTGCTATTACAATACCCCAGTGCCTATGAAGAGAAACCATGACCATGGAAACTCTTAGAAAGAAAAACATTTAATTGGAGTGGCATACATTTTTAAAAGTTTAGTCTATTAGCATCATAGTGTGGCATGGTGGCTTGTACAGGCAGACATCGTGCTGTACAAGTAGCCAAGTGTTCTACATCTTGATTTGCAGGCAACAGAAAGTGTTTTGATATGCTGGGAATGGCTTGAGCCCATACATAAAATCCCAAAGCTCACCTCCACAGCCACACATTTCCTCAAGTAAGGCCATACCTATTCTAACAAAGCTACACCTCCTAATCGTACTGCTACCTTTGTGGGCCATGTTTTTCAAACCACAACAAATACATAGATATAGCTACTGAAATTTGAGAAATACTTTTAACTATCAAACTCTGATAAAAACTAACTTTATAGATTACCTACATGGCTTTATTTCCTGTCATTTTACCTGTGAAGGAGATTGTAGTATTCGTTGACCTCCAAAAGTTGATAAATGTGTCCAAAACAATACACACACACACACTTACATAAGAGGTATGAGAATACTAACTACTTAAATGATGAGGCCTTGGGAAAGACCACCATGTACTTGCAATGATCATTCAAACATATCTTGCAACAATAAAAAAAGATTAGCCCAGGATTTTAATTGGTGGCTAGAGGTGAGCCTGGGGTAAAGGTGAAAATAGACAGGCTTTTCTGTGGTTTGAGCTTCCCTGGATTCCAAAGCAGAAATGACCAGGCTTCCTTAGCAGCTTTCTAGGATGTGAGAAGTGAAGAGGGAAGTATGTGGCTTTTAAGCTGCCAAATATCCTGAAATGGGTAATGTCATCTCTGTGCATGCTTTTGAAGTATGACTAAGATTCTTCTCATTGAAAGATGCAATCTATTTCTTCAAATCTTCAATTTGTGTTGGGCTTGTAAAATATTCTAATACAACTTGCCAGAGGAGATTTTAAAAAACTCCAAGCCTAGACCTCAAAAGACTTCACTTCCTTCCTTTTACTTTCTTAAAAACATACCACATGTGAAAAAGCCAATTTCGTCCTATGTATTTTGTGATGAAAAACCCACCTACTCCAGAAATAATCCTAGATGAACTTACAATCAGCCAGTACAGACATTTAGATAACAGAGCTACCAAGCAAACTGACCACTAATCACAAATGTGTGATGAAAATTAGCCAATACTGGATAAACTTCCAAACTGACTTTTGGAATCACTCATTTTTCTTGTCACTTATTATGAATGAGTTAAATGGTTCATTGATTAATCAAAATGCCAACAACAGTATATTCTCCTCAGTAATATAGTAGTGTTCTGACTAGTTTTCATATCAACTTGACACAAACTAGTTTTATGTGATAGGAAGGAATGTCAATTGAGAAAATGCCTCCATAAGATCCAGCTATAGAATATTTACTTAATTAATTATTAATGGGGGAGGGCCCAGCCCATTGTGAGCCATATCATCACTGGGCTAGTGGTCCTAGATTTTATAAGAAAGCAGGCTGAGCAAGCCAGTAAGTAGCACCCCTCCATGGCCCCTGCATAAGTGTTTGCCTCCACATTCCTTCCCTGCTTGAGTTCCTGCCCTGACTTCCTTTGATGATGAACTGTGATGGGGAAGCATGGGCAAACATACCCTTTGCTCCCCAAGTTGCTTTGCTCATGGTATTTCATCACAGCAATAGCATCACAGACTAAGACAAATAGAGTCTTCATATCCCCATAGCTTTGTCAGTTTCTATAAACTTTTCTATTTTGGTATTTTACTGATCATTTTATTATTAATGAAACTGATCACTGATGAGACCTATGAGTAGTAACTGAATATATTTTCTTTGTTCCAAATATTACCAAAGGAATCATAATAATTATGAAAAATTAAGAGAAGAGAACACAATCCCTTAAAGGTCATAGAGTACTTTTTATAATGAAAGAGCTACTCTATAGGCTAAAACACAGACTTTGCTGCTCAAGATTTAATGTCAGGTGAAAATGTTCATGTGAGTAAAAGTTGGCCTAAGGCAAACCATATACAACAATATATAAAAAAAATATCATCCACCACGAACCAAGTAGGCTTCAACCCAGAAATGCAGGGTTGGTTTAACATATGAAAAACCATAAACGTTATCCATCATATAAACAAACTAAAAGAACAAAACCACATGATCATATCCTTAGATGCTGAAAAAACCCTTGAAAAAATCCAACACTCTTTTATGATAAAAGCTCTGGAGAGATCAGGAATACAAGGATAATGTCTCAATATAATAAAGGGGATCTATAAGAAGCCGACAGCCAGCATCAAACTTAATGGAGAAAAACTCAAAGCAATCCCACTAAAATCAGGAACTAGAAAAGGATGTGCTCTCTCCCCTTATCTATTCAATATAGTTCTCAAAGTTTTAGCTAAAGCATTTAAGAGAATGAAAGGAGATTAAGGGGACAGAAATTGGAAAAGAAGAAATGAATCTATCTCTATTTGAAGATGATATGATTGTATACATAAGTGACCCACAAAATTCTTCCAAGGAACTTCTAAGGCTAATAAATACCTTCAGCAATATAGCAGGATACAAGATTAACTCAAAGAAATCAGTAGCCCTTCTATACACTAAAGAAAGAAGGGCAGGGTCCGGAACCAGGTGCTGTCTGTACAGCATGTCCCCACCCACTCTGTAGCAGACAGAGATAAACTCTGACTGCCACGATCCCCACAACTGCTGCTGAGGGAATTTGCACGGCTACCCACCTACAACTGAGCAAACAGACAAGGACAGAGGACTCTGAAAGACAGACTCAGACTCCGCCCAAAGGTGAGGTGGGTCCAGCAGGCCCCAGCACCTGAATCCCTGCCAGGGAAAATTGCGTTCTGGTCGGGTTCCGGTTCTGGTTCTGGGACCAGGTGCTGTCTGTAGAGCGTGTCCCCTCACGCTCTATAGCAGACAGAGATAAACTTTGGCTACTGCTAAGGAAACTCGCAAGGTCACACCATCTACAACTGCTCAAACAGAGAAGGATTGAAGACTTGAAATTCATTTCATACCCAGAGAAGAGGTGGAGACTGAGCAGACCTTTTGTTCAGAGGTGACAGGAGACACAAAAGCCCGTGTGCCACAACTGACCAGGAGCCACCTAATCTTGAACCACTGAGCCATGGGCAGACATCAGTGCAAAAATTTACATAATAATATAAAGAACAACAAGGTAACTCCAGAAGAAAGAGGCCATCCTACAACTACAAGATCTGAACTGAGCAACGAATAGGAAACAGAAGGAAGCAACACCAAAAGTTCCTTTATGATGATCATCGAAGCTCTCAAAGAAGATATGAAAAATTGTCTTAAAAAATAGAAGAAAATACAAACAAAAAATTGGAAGACATGAACAAATCTATGAAAGAAAACCAAGAAAAAGTAAACCAAGAAATGAAAGAAACATGCCAGGAAATAAAAGCTGAAATAGAAGCAATAAAAAAGGCACAAAATGAGGCAAAGATGGAAATAGAAAACCTGAAGAAAAAAGCTGGAACCACAGATATAAGCATAACAAACAGAGTTCAAGAGATGGAAGATAGAATCTCTGAAGTGGAAGACTCAGTAGCTCAAATAGATATACGAGTCAAAGAAAATAGTAAAACCAAAAAAGCCAAAACTCAAAATGTTCAGGAATTCTGGTACACCATGAGAAGACCTGACTTGAGAATAATAGGAATAGAGGAAGGAGAAGAATACCAGCTCAAAGGCATAGATAATGGTTTCAATACAATCATAGAAGAAAACTTCCCTAACCTGAAGAAGGAAATGCCTATAAATATACAAGAAGCTTACAGAACACCAAATAGATATGACCCAAAAAAAAAAAAAAATTCAGCACGCCACATTATAATCAAGCCACAAAACATACAGAACAAAAAAAAATTTTAAGAGCTGCAAAAGGAAAGAGCCAACTCACATATAAAGGCAGATCCATCAAAATAATGCCTGACTATTCAATGGAAATGATGAAAGCTACAAGGGCTTGGTCAGAAGTTATACAAACGCTAAAACAGCATGGCTGTTAAACTAGAATACTATACTCTGCAAAATTATCAATCACCATAGATGAAGTAAACAAGATATTTCATGACAAAGTCAGAGTGAAACAATATCTATCTACCAATCCAGCACTACAGAGAGTATTAGAGGGAAAACTCCAACCTAAGGACCCCAGATACACCCATGAAACCACAAACAATCAATAATTCCACAGAAGAATACTCCAGAAAAAGGAAATACAAACAAGTTACCACCAAAAATGGCAGGAAATATCAATTAATGGTCACTAATTTCCCTTAATATAAATGGACTCAACTCTCCTATAAAATGTCACACACTAACAAGATGGATACAACAACAGAAGCCATCCTTCTGTTGCCTACAGGAAGCACACCTCAACCGGAAAGACAGACACAGGCTTAGAGTAAAGGGTTGAGAAAAGATTTTCCAGTCAAATGGTCCTAAGAAACAAGCAGGGGTTCCAATCCTAATATCTAACAAAGTAGACTTTAAGCTAAAAGCAATTAAAAGGGACCAAGGTGGTTATTACTTATTCATCACAGGAAAAATTGGTCAAGAGGAGATTTCAGTCTTGCATATTTATGCCCCTAATATAAGGGCACCTACTTATGTAAAAGAAACACTGATAAAGCTCGAATCTCACATCAATTCTTATACCCTAATAGTGGGAGACTTCAATACCCCACTTTCAACCCTGGATAGGTCAACCAGACAGAGACTCAACAGAGAAATAAGGAGCCTAAAAGAGGTTATGATGCAAATGGATTTAATAGATATCTACAGAAGCTTCCACCCAAACGCAAAGGAATATACATATTTCTCAGCTCCTCATGGAACTTTCTCCAAAATTGACCACATAATTGGTCATAAAGCAAATATCAATATATACAAAAAAATGAAAATAATCCCTTGTAACATATCGGACCACAAGGGCCTAAAGTTAGAGTTCAACAACATCAAAAATCAAAGAAAGCCTCCCAAGTCATGAAAACTAAACATCATTCAGCTAAACCATCTCTGGATCAAGGAAGAAATTAAGAAAGAAATCAAAGTCTTCCTAGAATTTAATGAAAATGAATCCACAACGTATCCAAACTTGTGGGACACAATGAAAGCAGTCTTAAGAGGAAAATTCATAGTGCTAGACGCCTACATGAAAAACCTAGAGAAATCCCACACTAGAGACCTAATAGCTCAGCAGAAAGCCTTAGAACAATTAGAAGCAAACTCACCTAGGAGGAGTAGATGGCAGGAAATAATCAAACTTAGAGCTGAAATCAATACAATTGAAACAAAAAGAACAATACAAAGAATCAACGAATCTAAGAGTTGGTTCTTTGAGAAAGTTAACAAGATAGATAAGCCCTTAGCCAATCTAATCAAAAAACAGAGAGTGTCCAAATCAACAAAATCAGAAGTGAAAAGGGGGACATAACAACAGACCCACAGGAAATCCAGAGAATTATCAGATCATATTTTGAAAATCTGTATTTCACAAAAATAGAAAACCCAGAAGAAATGGACATCTTTCTGGACATGTAGCACCTACCAAAATTAAATGAAGATCAGAGTAATTACCTAAACAGGCCTATAACCCTTAAGCAAATTGAAACCGTCATTAAAAGCCTCCCCAAAAATAAAAGCCCTGGTCCAGATGATTTTAGTGCTGAATTCTACCAGACATTCAAAGAAGAATTATTACCCTTACTCCTCAAACTATTTCACATAGTAGAAACTGAAGGAATTGCCAAACTCCTTTTATGAGGCCACAATTACCCTAATACCCAAGCCACTCAAAGATACAACAAAGAAGGAGATTTACAGACCAATTTCCCTCATGAATATTGATGTGAAAATTCTCAAAAAAATTTTGGCAAACCAGATACAACAATATATAAAAAATATCATCCACCACGATCAAGTAGGCTTCATCCCAGAAATGCAGGGCTGGTTTAACATACGAAAAACTGTAAACGTTATCCATCATATAAACAAACTAAATGAACAAAACCACATGATCATACCCTTAGATGCAGAAAAAGCCTTTGACAAAATCCAACAGTCCTTTATGATTAAAGCCCTGGAGAGATGAGGAATACAGGGAGAATACCTAAATATAATAAAGGCGATTTACAAGAAGCCGACAGCCAGTATCAAACTTAATGGAGAAAAACTCAAAGAAATCCCACTAAAATCAGGAACTAAACAAGGATGTCCTCTCTCCCCTTATCTATTCAATATACTTCTCAAAGTTTTAGCTAAAGCAATAAGGGATTGAAAAGAGATTAAGGGGATACAAATTGGAAAAGAAGAAGTAAAGCTATCTCTATTTGCAGATGATATGATTGTATACATAAGTGACCCATAAAATTCTTCCAAGGAATTGCTAAGGCTGATAAACACCTTCAGCAATGTAGCAGGATACAAGATTAACTCAAAGAAATCAGTTGCACTTCTATACACTAAAGACAGAAGATCTGAAAAAGAAATAAGGGAAACATTACCCTTCATAATAGCTGCAAATAGTATTAAATACGTTGGAGTAAGTATAATCAAAGAAGTAACAGACCTATTTGACAAAATTTTTAAATCACTGAAGAAAGAAATTGAAGAGGATATCAGAAAATGGAAAGCTCTCCCATGTTCCTGGATAGGTAGGATCAACATAGTAAAAATGGCAATTCTACCAAAGGCAATCTACAGATTCAATGCACTGCCCATCAAAATCCCAACACAATATTTTTTGGACCTTGAAAAACAATACTCAATTTCATTTGGAATAACAGGAAAACCAGGATTGCCAAAACAATTTTACTCAACAAAAGAACCACAGGAGGTATCACTATCCCTGACTTCAAGTTATACTATAGAGCTACAGTAATTAAAACAGCCTGGTACTAGCATAAAAACAGACCTGTGGATCAATGGAATAGAATTGAGGATCCAGACATTAACCCAAAAACCTATGAACACCTGATCTTTGACAAAGAGACCCAAAATATTCAATGGAAAAAAGACAGTATTTTTAACAAATGGTGTTGTCATAGCTGGATGGAAGTGTGTAGAAAAATGCAAATAGATCCAAGCCTGTCACCCTGCACAAAATTCAAATCCAACTGGATCAGAGACCTCAACATAAACCCAGCCACTTTGAACTTGATAGAAAAGAAAGTGGGAAATACACTTCAACAAATTGGCACAGGTGACCACTTCCTAAATATACCACCAGTGGCACAGACACTAAGATCAACAATCAATAAGTGGGATCTCCTGAAGCTAAGAAGCTTTGTAAAGCCAAGGACACTGTCAATAGGACAAAACGACAGCCTTCAGAATGGGAAAAGATTTTCACCAGCCCTAGAAGTGATAGAGGATTGATCTCTAAGATATATAAAGAACTAAAGAATCTAGAGCCCAAGACCTTGAATAACCCAATCAAAAAATTGGGTTCAGATCTAAAAAGGGAATTCTCAGCAGAAGAATTATGATTGGCTGAAAGGCACTTAAAATAGTGCTCATCATCTTTAGCCATCAGAAAAATGCAAATCAAAACAACTTTGAGATACCACCTGATACCTGTCAGATTAGCTAAGATAAAAGACACAGAGGACAGCCTATGCTGGAAAGGATGAGGAGCAAGGGGAACACTCCTCCATTATTGGTGGGAGTGTAAGCTTGTTTAGCCATTCTGGAAGGCAGTATGGCAGTTTCTCAGAAAACTGAGAATCAATCTCCCCAAGGACGAAGCAATACCACTTCTGGGTGTATACTTTAAAGATGCACAGTCGCACTCCAATGGCATTAGCTCAGCTATGTTCATAGCAGCATTATTTGTAATAGCAAGAACCTGGAAACAACCTAGATGTCCCTCAACTGAAGAATAGATTAACAAACTGTGGTACATTTACACAATGGAGTACTACTCAGCAGTAAGAAAAAATGATATCCTAAAATTTGCAGGCAAATGGATGGATTTGGAGAATATCCTCCCGAGCAAGGTATCACAAACCCAGAAAGAGAAGCAGGGGATGTACTCACTCATTAGTGAACTCTAAACAAAATAAATAAAAAGCAAAGCATGTCCAAGCTGTAAACCACAGCTTGGGATTAGAAACACCTTGGACTTACTCCTTGGATTCCACTCCCCCTAGAGGAACACCTGACTCAGTCTTGATGTTGGGGAGAGAAAACTAGATTTGCCAGGACTGGAGGCTGAACTAAGCAATATTTGGACCTTGGGACCGCCTGCCCATGCGGGGGATCGGTAGATGTGGAGAAGAAAGAATGACCTGATGTGGTGGGAGGGGGATGGGACCTTGAATATGGATATACAGGGATAGAAAATGTGACTTTTTTATTCTTAATTTAAAAAAAATAAAAAATAAAAAAAGGACTGATAAAAAAAAAAGTTGGCCTAAGCTTAAGCAATAAGAAAAGAAATGAAGGCAGAGCTTTTCAAATTAGGACGTAAGAGACAGTTTGGACCTATTACAGAACTGCAAGCTTCTTACATTAGGAGGGAAGCTGGGTGTGGATTACGTAATGGTTGAGCTATGACATTTTTCCAAGTCATTATATAGGGCAGACAGACATTTTAATATCTGGAGCTTAATGTGTAAGTTAGGATGCAAACAAGCATGTTCAGCACTTTGCCTGAAGCTGTTAGTGCCCAATACCTTGTAGCAGGCGAAGTTTTTAATCCCTTTTTGTGATGCTGGAGATCAAACCTAAGGCTTTTCACACATGCACAGCTGGGCAGTGTTGCAGCTCTGTGACCCTAGAGCTGGGGTTAAAAAAGGCCTAAGTTCTGGTTCAATGGGAGAGGTTTCAAAATGTGAATTGTAGTAACTAAGGAAGCTCCTGATACTGAGCTCTGGCTTCCACACATACAAACACATATGCACACACATACACACATCTGCAACACACACACAAACACGTGCACTAGACACGGGGAATGTGAGACAGGCAGACAAAGACAGATGGGCAGAGAAGAAGGGTTTGTTCTGCAGATTTCTTTGTGCCTTCTGATTCTCTGCTGAACCCTGACTTCCACAGATGTCTCCAAGTTAATAAATCAAAACCTAAATTCCAAAAAGCACTCCCACCTCCACTGAACTTACTATGTCTGGAATCTTTTCTGTCTTTGTCATCCACCATTCCAACTGCTCGGACTCAAGTCTCAAGGTCATTATTGATTCTTTTTTTCAGATCTCTCAGATCAAACAAACAAACAAATCCCTAGGAATTGTGTTACATCTATTATACTCAATATGTGAAGAAAAACAATAAAAATTAGAAGGTTCAGAATTCTGGATGAGATGGAAGACTGGAAGCTACCTCCACGTGAGGAATCAGTTCTAGCAAGAAGAGATGCTCTTCCCGGAAGAAAAGAAAGAACTTCGTAACTCCACAAGGGCATCGAAAGGACAGTGGAAACATGACTCTCTACATCCTTCCAAATTGATGGATAATGCACCAAAAGAAATCGGACAACCTGAACATAACTCAAGCCACATGGCTCCTTGGTGTGGGGAGTGGAAAGAGAAACTTCATCCAAAATAAAAGCCAGGCCACCCTGGTGGAAAGAGAACAGCATCCCCACCCCACCTCCATAAAGCCATACCCCTCAGAAGCCTTAACTGCATTTCTGAGTTTCGTGAGATAAGGATCCCTTGGCAAGCTACCATCCATGGTCAAGGAATCCTGGCTTGTTTCTACTTTGAATCAGGCGCAAAGTGGCCATCCGACGTCTTGAGAAGGAATGCACTGTGTAAAACAAAACTACTGAGGGTATAAGAATAAAGAAAAACCACTCATCCAGAAGAGTTGAACCTGTCAGAACTCCGAGGTGTGTGTGAGACAGTCCTGGAAGGCAACTGTGCAAAGTGGGAGAGAGGACATTGAGGGGTTGAAAGGAACAGACTCCAAGTTCAAGCCTAACTGTGTAAGCCTACCCTGTGACTAGAAGCAGGTCTCACCACCTGAGAACACCTCCAGAATCTGGGAGCCTGGAGACGGAAGTCACCACACAAATCCTCTGTTTTTACTACCGGCTGTTGTTCTCTTGAGATCTTTAAGTGCATCCCTTCAGCTGGGTGATTAATATACTCAAGACATGTGGAAAGGAAGGTGATAGGTCCTCCAGCTGTACAGATGTCAGCACTACGCATGTTTCTAACACTAAGTGATAGCATCTTGAGAGAAACTGTTGGACTAATAGACTGAAAATCTAACTGAGGCCCCTAAGCGCAAAGTAGGAAATGAAGAGAGCTTTGGCGGACACCAGACCTTTGTCTAATACAGGCTGAGCATGAAAAGCGTAAGGAAGACCAGGCTGCACAATTCCCTAAGTCCCATGCATGTAGCCTGCAGTCTAGAATTGCTGAGGCCCCACATGAAGGTCTGCACCAAGACCTCAGTTTCTCCTTTGTGTTGCTTTGTTTGTTGGGTTGTTTAAGTGTTTGGTTCTGATTGTTTGTGCTATATGTATGCATGAGTGTATGAGCTTTCCTTTACCTTCTTCTTGTATTTGTGCTATGCTTCTTAGTTTTTACTATACTTTCAGCTGATCGACTTTCTAAATTATATTTTAAATACACTTATTTAATTTTGTTAATGTATATTTTTATTATTGGCAATGTTTTTCTTTAATTTTTTATTCTCATGTATTCTATGTTCTTTCTCTCTACTCTAATTTTTAGTTTTATATTTTTGCTTTAAAAATATCATGTCCTTGACTTTTTCATTGATAGAAAATCCACAAGGGGATTTTTTTTTTCTAATCTCTTGGCCTTTTCCCTCCTGCATAACATTCTTTTCACTCTGCTCTATCTCTGGTGTTCTTCCTCTGGCTTTTTGAGTCTGTTGCTGATGTTTTCTATGTTTTCATTTTAGTTTGA
This sequence comes from Sigmodon hispidus, assembly GCA_004025045.1. NCBI lineage: Eukaryota > Metazoa > Chordata > Mammalia > Rodentia > Cricetidae > Sigmodon > Sigmodon hispidus. The sequence goes on from PVIH01002850.1 coordinate 77,069, forward strand.
TTAGTTTTTATGTTTTTATTTTATTTTTTCCCTTCTATCGTTTCTTAATGAACCTATATTTTTTTGCTATATTTTTCTACCAGGACCTAATTTTTTGGTCATTCATGCTAATGATTTTATATTGTTTGCTGGTATTTCTCTTTGGATCTTGGAGTGAATTAATCTGCTCATTTGTTTTATATTTAAGGTCATTGATTGTTTTTATTAATAAACTATTAGTAAAATAAGAAATAACTATCTTCTGTTTTATCTAGGGGGTTTTTGCCTTTTAAGTTAGCAGTTAAGGACCTATAACCTTTGGGGGAATCTGTTGATTTGCTTTTCAAGGTCCTTATGCTTCATGTTGCATCATGCACATATACTGTTATCAAGAAATGTATCAGCTTTATCTTGGAAACTCCTTACTCATAGCCTGTTAATAAAATTTCTCTTACATACCCTCCACTGTTCCCTCTCCCCTTCATTTGCTCCCCTGCCACCACCTTCCCCTCACCCCAACCTTCATCCACTCTTCAAAGGAGGTAAGCCTCTCTTGAGTAGTCAAAACAGGCTAACATACCAAGTTGAGGCAGGACCCATTCTTTTCCTCCCTGTATCAAGGCTGAACATGTCATCCCGCCACAGGGAGTGGGCTCTAAAAAGCCAGTTCATGTAAGGAGGATAATGCCTGGTCTCATAGTCAGAGGGCCACTAGCAGCTTGATCAACTCACCTGTCAGCTTCACTCAGAGGGCCTAGTTTGGTCCCTGGTGGCTCTCCAGCTGTCAGTCCAGAGTCAAAGAGCTCCCATTAGTTTAAGTCAGTGTCCCTGTGTTTTTTCTCCATCATGACCTGATCCTCCCCACCCACCACCACCGCCCTCCCCCTTGCTCCTCTAGTTGCACCTCCCTCTCTTCATCTGATCTCCCAGAGTTTGACTAAGTGCTTGGCTGTGGGTGATTTAGCAGCCTATTTTTAAAGTATCAATCCCCTGTACCAATCAGTGATCAGTGAGGAAAAAGCAAACTACTATAATATCAACACCAAACCCTATGACATATAAAAATTAACTTTGAATTTAAAAGATACTACACTATCAAAAAATTGTATCAGGAAAAAAAATATTTACACACTGAATACCTGTGTAATGAAATTAAGAAGCTGGCTAAGGAGCTGAAGGAATGACTGAGAGGCTAAGTATGTGACTTGCAAGTGTGAAGACAGGAGTTGGGATATCAGGTGAATATGACATAACTTTAGGCTGAAAGAGTAAAAACAGGATACCCAGACTAAAACAGCTTGTAAGAACTGCAGTATCAGCATCAGACTTAATGGAAATATCCTGCCTCAGTTAATAAAATAGAAAGAAATAGAGAATAATTTCTGATGATTCCAACAGAAATCTTTGGTTTCCACATGCATGACCACATGAGCACACATCCCTACACACATACACACAAAAAAAAATGGAAAGGGGAAATATGATTAATATTTTATATGCAATAATTACATTTCAACTGCATTTTAAATAGGCTTCTTTGTAGTCACTTTGTGTTTTAATATCATTTCAGATTGATTCATTTGGAGAAATGGAAGTGACTACAAATGAAAACAGACTAATTATGAGAGAACTCTCCGCATGGACAGCAAGAACTCATATAATAAAAATATTTTTTAACTTTATTAAAATTAACTTTCATGATCATTTGAAAACTCAGTGATAATATAACACTGCACAATTGGCTAAAGAGGACAGATTTGTACAGATAAAAGTATTTTTATTAACATTATTCTATAAGAAAAATAGTTCATCCTGAGTTGTAGACAATAAAAATGTAAGGACTGCTTCATCTTATCAAAACTCTACTTGAAAATCTTTAAGACATGGCTTAGAAAGAAAGAGAGAGAAACAGAGATAGAAAGAGAGAGAGAGAGAAAGAAAAAAGTTAAATAAGTAAGTCCAATGACTTTTTCTGAAGCAAAAGCTTTACTGTAAAACAAACAACTCACGCATCTTTATTTCACTTTTAGTACAGAGGTGAAATCTGATACAAAATGCTGAAAGAATGTTAGAACACATCTCTGGTCCTTTTTTCATTGTACACCACATGATTCCATGCTATTTTTATAGGAACATAATTTGCCAAGTGGAAAAATGTTTTTACATGCTATAAAAAACACAGAGCTTTTATTAAACCAGCAGTGATTTGTACATTGACCTGTTTTGCTCTCTGGGTATTAATCTCATGCATCTTGTTCAGCTCCTCTTACTCAGTTAGTTCCAGAGAAGGGAAAAAAGCATGCTTTTAGTGAACTTCAAAGCTGCTGAAAGTCTATGATCAGAACCATAATCAGCCATGTTGACACCTGTATCCAGACCATAGTGCTTGTCTGGCAAGCTCCTGCAATGCCCTAAGTGAGCTTGTCACTGTAGCAGCTGCCAAGTGTTATCTCTTGGGTTCAGAAATTGAGGTCTTGCTTAGCTGTAGAAAGAACTTTTCTTGGCATAAATAATTGCTAAGCAGAAGACCAGGTCAAGTGGAACATGCCAGAAGCCCTCTGAGAACAAGACCATGTGCACCCTAAATGAACACCATAAAAGCCCATGAGATGCACTGATCCTCAGATGTAGGCGAAAAACTGGAGGAAAAGTATACCACAACAAACAAGGCTTCCCTCAGCCTCCAAGTTGAAATCTGGAAAACAGAATCAAATTGCATTCATTTTTTTTCTGCCCATCCGTTATACCCAAGTATACATTTTTTCGGTATTATCACTGAGTCCATATGAAGATGCACCATGATTCATGAAAAGCCATTTTAGCATAATGTTTACAAGACACTACAAATACTCTGAATCCACTTCAGAATCATGAATAGTTAGATACTACTTATAAACCACATTTGGCAAGTGAGAAAAAAATCTTAACAACCTGCCTCTGTTTAGGATAGAGGGTAAATAAAGAGAAACATGCAGCCAGAGCCTAAATTCTTTTTCAGTCTATGGCCTGACATTCTCTGGCTGCAGTGAAAACATGGGTATGACTGATCTATCTCTGCCATTCTATCTTCTCCCACTAATGCTGCCTAAATCTCAAAATAAAAGAAATATAGGACCTCAAACTCTTTAAACACTAATAGCTCAAGGTCTAGGCTCAGGAAGGAAGCCTCCATTTTAAGGAAACTGTTCCCACAATGATTCTGCTGGTCTGAACATCCCCATTGTGACCAGCTCTAATAACTCCCAGAAATAACTCATCTACTCCCTGAACCAGCACACTGTAAAACTGTTGTTTTCACATTTCCCACAATAAAATCCAGACAATAAATCTGGTTTCCGTTATATTTTTAATGGTGGAAATGTGCTCATGATTTTAAACAAGCAGTGTCAGTCAGGAGGAAAGATAATATAGTAGGCAACAGATTTAAAAATGTTTGTCAAAAGAACTGCACAACATTAGCATGATAGGAATCTGTATATTAAAAAACTATAAAGGGGGAAAACAGGATCTTATCTAAAAGAATTCATATCAGTTTTTTTAACCAATTGAACTAGAAGTTCAAAGGTCGTGGACTGCTGAAGAGGATGGACATTCTCTTCCAGGAAAGCAGCTTTTAATATTTCCCCAGGAACAGCCTTGTGGGATTTTGAAGCCTTCCTTAATAAAGGCCCAGTTCATATTTTCCTCTCTTAGAAAATTACAAAGTGATAGTTCACATAATGAGAGTTTGCAGGCATGCAGACTAAGTGTTTGCAACTGTACTTACAAACTAAAACTGAAGCATGGTGCCCATTTTAAAAGATTTAAGTATAACTTGGAGAAGACAAACGAATTATGCTTGCTTCAGCCACTCTTTTCTCATTTTATGCTTTGACCCAAAGTTGGTACTGATTAGCCTGGTTTTAAAATATCCTGGAAAATTTTTAAGATTGTGCTAAAATTTGGCTCCGAAAATCGTTTTATACCCCCCAAATTTCCATGAAACATAAACTCTGATGTCAGCATTTACCATATATTTTTATTATTTATGTTATCACAGGATACGAAAAAGAAGCTCATTAAGTTGATAGAACATATTTATTTTATGCATTCTGGCAAACACTATTCAATTTTATTGTCCTTCCTACAAGAACTACCAAGGAAATAAGAATTTAAACTACTTGTACTGGGGATATACCTCAGTACAAGGTACCAGTATAACATGTAAAGAGTCCTGGATTTTACATTTAATAGTAATATATACAATTTTCTTTCTTAGCTCTAGTAAGTATATATATATATACTTACTTGTTATAATAATGGAAAGTGTGCACAAGCAAATAAATATTCAGAGTAATAACATAAAAAATTATGGACTAACCAGGAAGAAAATTTTAAGTATCTAAACAATTCAATTACATGAAAATGTAATCTATCTAGTCATCAAAGGCATTTGTAGCTATGCTTTAGGCAGTTGATGAGCAACGAAAGTCATGCTACAGAAGTGCCTTCCTTTCCAAGGCAAGCCAGTTAGGATGCTTGACAGAATAAAATCCTGAGTTTTCACTGACATGAGCACTGAATTTCACACTATTTTTTTTAAATAATGCCATCACCCTAATTAAGAGTTCTGCCTGAACTGGTACGTTTAATTTTGTGATCTATTACTTAAAAAGGCAATTTAAACATAGAGAAAAGTTATATGGATATTTTTCATCCCAAGAGGGCTTCGACAACAAGATAGGCAAATTGACACTGCCTGAGTCATAGAATACAAATAAAGTGGGAAAGCTCCAAAGAAAAGCAGCAGGATTTTCCTTCCAGCTCTCCAGTGCTCAGAATGGAGTATCAAAGGGGCAAAGACTTGAAATTAATGCTCATTCTATTTGTGTCACAAAGAGTGCGTGTTAAGAAAAATTTCAGGATTATCAACATTATTAACATTAAGAAAGTCGTATTTATTTAGATGTGCAAATAAACTCGGCACATTACTATGTATCCACGAAATAAAAAATACTTGAAAGTAAGGTGAGCTCAGGGCACTGGAGAGCTAACCCATGTGGGCTCTACTCAGACTTACTGCATGACCTTTAAATCATCTATCTCATCTGCTCCTTCTCAAGTCTTTCAAATGAGAAAAACAGGACATTCATTCCTGGCTGCCTCACAGGATGGTTATAAACATCAAATGAAACAATGAATATTTATGTACTTCATAAAGTATGAAATGCCTGCCCAAAATGAAGTGCTATTTTTACTGTGTGTGCTGAATGAGAAAGGAAAGTCTGAGGTTTGCCGCTAATTGTCTTTAACATATGAAACACATGTTGTAATAATTATGCTTTTGTGTGTCCTTCTTTTCTTTAGAATTATTAAATGATGAATACCATTGTTCTGAAAATCATTAAACTGAGATTTTTCCGCTGCTCACAACCACAAATATCTGTCCATCAAGCAAAACTGGAGGTTGAACTCCCAAATGCTGTTGGGAAGCAGCTGCACCTCTGCGATGTTGCATGAGCCTTTAAAATATTAATATTTTGCCATTTCTAATTGGTTCCCAGTTGTTTAAGAAAAATCATGAGCTAATTTTGATGCAACACAAAATAATTTTATTCTAATCCTCTATAGAATTTCTCCTTGATTCTGGAAATTTCTCTGAAATTATATCAATAAAAAATTTTATTGCATGGGATTCTCTTTATCATTAGAGGAAATTGGAATAAAAATGAATCATGAAGATGTCCACAGGGAAAATATGTCTACCAAAATTGTTTTTTAGCTAGATTTAAAGTGAAATATATGCATCCCAGAAGGCAAGAGGAACAATGGAAATAATGAAGAGCACATTAAAACTTCTAATAATTGTTACCCAAAAGTTGATGATAAAACTGTGATTACTGAATATTTAAGCTCCCGGGATATGTTACAAGTGAATAAATAACTGCACTTACATTGCAGAATGTGTGTTCACTCAAATAATTTTACTGATAACTGGTAGTACAAATCAAAAAATTCTGGAGAAGCACCAACATAGACAATAAGAAAAGTTTTCAAATTTATTATGTTCTCTCTAGAAGGTTCTTCAGCTTTTTGCATAACAAAATACTTCAGAACACTATATATAGAAGTAATTTTAACAACAGGATGCTTGTAAATCACCCATCCCTATGGAGTTCACTGGAATAGTACAGAACAAAAGCCAGCGCTGTTCCATTCACTGACAAAGCTTTGGTAGGCCTTGTTCTGTGGTCCTTAACTAAGAACGCTCCAAAAATCCTGATACAAATATTATTAAAACATGTTTTCTTTTTACATAAAAAAATAAAAAGAAAATGACTATACTCACTCTTCTTGCTTTCTACAAGGCCAGCATGGTTCCCTCTGAAGAAACAAAAAGTGTGTATCTGCAGATGGCACAGCCTCATGATAATCAAAAAGTTCCTGAGAACTAACTTAGGAAAATGTAGCATCTAGAACTGTTCCTACTGAGTCATAACTTTAACGATTCATGAACTGTACAAGGGGGTTGTTACCCCTTCTGTAATTTTTCCCTCATTGATTTCTACACTTATATATCTAATTACTTACATTGAATTGATTTGGAGTGTAGCTTTTGGGGTTATGCACAACTTTGTAAGTATCTCGGATCTGTAATATACTTTGTCTCTGAGCTGCAGAGTTCCAAATATAGTCACAGTATTCTTTTAAACAACTTTTAGGAATCATTTTAATTTCCTTATGGTTTGTCTACACTAAGTTTAGTTTTCCACCCACAACAATGCTTAAGAGAGATCTCTTCAGCTTCACAGACTTCAGAGCTGGGGGTAAAGGTGCATGAGCAAGTCATCGTAACAAGAACTGTGCCTAAGAATGGTGTAGGCATCTGAAGAATATAGAAACACAGTCCTAACAAGTGAGTTACATTTTTTAAAGGGACTTGTAAATTGTCCTAAATATGAGTAAGACTTGACCAGGACAAGAAAGGTGACAACATCCAGATAAGAAGAGCAGAGAAACATCTAAAGATCTCAAGTCAGACCAAGACTGTAGCACATTTGGGAACAAAAATCATGACAATATAGACTGTGTGGTTCCCCTCAGTTGTCTACTCCCTGGTGCATGTAGCATATGGTACTCCCCCAGTTGGATAGAATGAGAAATAGTTGTAATGATTTGGGGTTGTGGGAATAAGGGGGTCACACAAAAGGCTATTGTCATGCAAGAGCTATAATTTACTGTGCTGATATATACAATATAGCACAGCAATTTACAGGCAAATATCTGAATCAGAGCGGGGAGAAGCATTCATATCCCCATTTTGCAGAGATTTCTCCTTTGTCAGATTATGATTGTTTTCTTTTTAGATAGTAGTCATTTATCACGATCTTCTATCTTTTAAATCCATATTATTTTTCCCCCTCTTACATTTTTTAACTCATTTAACTAGTTTTTGTCTTCTATGATCAACATCTAGGTCACATGTCAGTATTTTCCTGATGACTTTTCTTGATTATGAATTGCAGTTCTGTCTTTAGCCACTATAGTAATACCCTCCCACCCCTGAAATGCCTGGCTTTTCTCCAGTCAGGTAGCAGGAGTCAGGCTGAGCTCTTTTACTCAGAGTATGAGTGGATTCAGAAGCGGTCCCTAATCAGTTTCAGCTCATTTCTGGCTTCAAATGCCTTAAGGTCCAGTTCAAAAGGTTCTAGTTCAGTACTCTAGGATACGCCGAGAGTTCTCTGCCTTTCCTTCCAGTTCTCAAGTGAAGATACTCCTGGGTATCCCCCAGCTGGCAGTAGGGAAGGGCTGGTTAGGAAGCATTTCTTCCACACTTACAGGTTGGTCAGATTGCAATACAGCAGGTGAGACAATGTTTACAACGTCTGTCAATGTGGTGTTTTAATGAGAATGGGACCGATTGGTTTATATGTTTGAATGTTTGCTTCCCAGTTGGCAGAGGGCTTAGGAAGGATTAGGAGGTGTGGACTGGTTGTAGTCTTATGTCACTGAAGGTGCGCTTTAAGGTTTTAAAGTCCACGTCATTCTTTCTGCATGTGTATTTAGCTCTTTCTCTTTCTTTGTCTTTTCCTCTCTCTCTCTTTTTCTGTCTCTCTATATGTCTCTGTGTGCCTGTGTTTCTGTCTCAGTCTCTCTCTCTCTCTCTCTCTCTCTCTCTCTCTCTCTCTCTCTCTCTCTCTCTCTCTCTCTCTCCCTCGTGTGTGTATGTATGTGTGTGTGTGTGTGTCCAGTCTGTACCGTCCCCTTCCAGCACCCCCTTCCCCCTACAATACCCCTGTCCCCTCCCCACCTCTACCATTCTGCGTGCACACTGAGGATCGAGATGTATGCTCTTAATTACTGCCAACACCATGCCACCACGTTTGCTATCATTATGGTCTTGGAGGAATCCTCTGAAACTGGAAACAAGTCCCCAATTAATGCTTCCTTTTATAATTTGCTTTGCTCATAGTGTCATCACAGCAAAACAACACAAAGACAGCCAGCTGTTTCGCCACTCAGAAAAGATTCTCAGCTAATTTCAAGGTTGCTCTAAGTCTATATGACTATGATTGCTAAATAAATTTAACTCAGGTACTTCAAAGTACATGTGAAATAAAGGGTTAGGGGAGAGTGCTTAATTCAGGAGTATTACCAAAGAGATCAAACATAGATGGCAGGGAGACCCCTGAATATGCCAGGAAGTGACGTTTGGAACAGTATAAAGAGAGGATGGAATTTGGTTTCTCTTTTTTGTTTGTTTGTTTGGTTTTTGATTTTTGGTTGTTGTTTTGTTTTTGGTGGAAGTTGTCATGAGGTTGGGAGGGGAATTTTATTTTGTTTGGAAAACAGCACGTGACAGGATGTGGGAGCATCAGTGGCACTATGGCAAAGAATGAAATGCTTGAGGTACGACATCATAGATTGTAGTCCACTCTGGCAGCTCTAGGGAGAAAGAACAGATTGGAGGAGACCAGACAAAAATAAAGAAATGTTTAGAAAAATAAAGAAATGCATATGACTGAAAACAACTTATTCTGTTAATGAGAGCATTGCTGACCTAGCCGACTTGGTCACTTATCTCCCAGAAGATATATGTATATACATGTTCATGTGAACACATATGTACACCCACACAAAGACACATCCACTCATACATATTTTTATAAAGGTTCTTGTAACTAGACATCAGAGGGTGCCTACCAATAATATCTCTTAGGCACCAAAGCAAGTTCTTTCAAACTCACAAAGCTCCTATTTTGTTTTCTGCTCAGCAACAGTCCTATATTAGCTCTGCCCAGGCTCACACACATGCCCCCTCATAAAATCCTGCCTCAAATCTGTCCAGTATGCTCTTTCTTCCTTAGCCAGAGCTTCCTAGGATAGGATTCTGTTGCAGTCGGCTTCTATATGTAACTGGAGGTACATAGGAACTTAATTCTTCCTGTGGAAAGACTAACCAATCAATGACAGAATTCAGATATTCTGTGCCCCCCCACCTGCTCTGCTGCATACATAAAAATCATCAGGTAGAATTCTTAGGTGGTCAGAGTGCAGTGAGAAACCAGCCCATGCAGCAGAGGCCTATACATTAAAGCATTCTTCTTTTCATTGTCTCTTTCTTCTTTCTGCCTTTTTCCCAGTTCTCTTACTTCTGTATAATCTCTTGGGTTGTACAGCAAAATGAAATAATATCCTCTGGCCTGTAATCCTTTCTTTTACATATGCTACATGAAGAACTCAGGTTAAAGGCAATAATAATTCTGTTAACTAACATTGTTGATACGTTATTCTAGTTTTGCAGGTAAGAAAACTAATGCAGAAGATATTGCCTGAGATTCCTCTTCAGTAAATCACTCGCCAATAGTCACTGACCAGTGGTGTTGTAGATAACTACTCATTGGCACTTTCCTTTTCTATTAAGATAAGAAATGTCATTGTACACAAGAACTCAAGGCTAGAACATAGCTAAATGACATGGTGCCTCATTTCTGCATTGATGGTCTTTGGCAGGGGTGTGACTGAGGAAAGACTTGTTTTCCTTAAGGGTCTGACCACAGGAAGATTAATTATGTCCCATTAAGCAAATGAGCAGCATGAGTAGGCATTTTTTGTAAATAGGGAGATCATAAGAGTGGGCATGAATCTGAGAGGTCTGATATCTGAGTTTCATGGGGTGTATGATGTAAAAACACTAAATAATAAATATATAAATAAAAAATGTTAATTGAAAAAAAAGAAAAAAGACAAAGAAAGCAAGGAAAAATATGTAGCTAAATAAACATACTTTTACTTTGTATAATAACAGATCTAACACTGGTTTGAATGCATTATAAAGAACAGTTTTAAATTACCCATTACTCATTACCATCTCATTAATTCTAGTAGTAGAATTATTTATTTATTTATTTATTTATTTATTTGTTTATTTATACCCATCTTTGTTTGAGACATTCACACTGATTTTTAAAATTTTTTATTTTGAATAATGGCATCCTAGGGACAAAACAGTAAGCTGCGGGTGTCTTCAGGGTATACATTAGCTGCTTCCCACAAGCTTAGGCATTATAAAGATTACCTTAACAATATATCTCCAAATCAAGAAAACATGGAACATGAAGAACTGAAATAAACATGAGATGTTATTTGCATTTCTTCTTGAGAGTCTGCATTTTTGTCTTTGTGTCATAGACTGAACACCCAGACAGAAATGCATATTATCAGGTCACCATTTATAATTGGTTCTCCTTACTGGTTTAACAGACTCTGGACCCCAGTATCCACATCTACTAATTGGATCCCAGGTATTTGTACTACAGAAATCCTAAAGGGCATTCTTTCAGCCAGGAGTTATGAAGATAAAATGACTTGAGAATCACTGGATATTTGTTTCAGAATAAAATGATATAGTTTATGAATTAGTGAATGTTATTAAAATACAGTAGGTTATATAGTCTGACCTGTTGTTAATTTTTTATTCAGACTTACTTCAGGGAATGGATGAAATGCATGCCAGGAATAGTTAACTTTATGATATCCATTGTGCTTCTGTCTCAATTGGCTCGAAACAATATCTCTCCTTGGGGTGCCATGATGCCTGTGTATTATACCACTTCCATTTTTAGTTATTGCTTTCTGATATCTGTAATGTAAATGGCATATTTTGTGGTTTTCTAGTTAAACATGGAGTTTATCTCTAAATTTATAGTTTCTATCAGCTAATAAATACTAACATTTTAAGATTTCCTAACCTTTAACTAAGGCGTTCTGTAAAATGGCATGCAACTGCAGAGCAGTGGTACCTTCTCCCTGCAGTGTCTTAGCAACATCGATCTTTTCCTTTGTGTAACTAACAGTATTTATGGATTCTTACATTTGCAAGTTCCCTGCTCTGTATCATGAGATCAGGTTAAGTCTTGGAGTAAAGCATATATAACTAAGTTTGTAGTTATATTTTGAATAAAAATGGAGTTTAAAGATACACATTTAGCAAGCATAAGTGTGTGAGAAATTTCCAATACTATAAAATAACAAATAAAAGGAACATTAAATTCAAAATGTATTTATATTACTTAAAAAGAGAAAGGAGCAAAGAAACTATCTCTTGAAAAAATAATAAGAAAATTATAAACATTATAATGTGAAACAGAATTAAAACAAAATTAGAGAAAATATAAATGATCAATAAGATTTTTAAATCTACAAATGAATGAATAATATGTTGTTAAACTAATGAAAGTGTTTGATTCTTGTTGAAAATCTATTACCACACAGTCAGTAAGACAAAAGGACATCCTACAGAATGGGAAAAGATTTTTACCAACCCTACAAGTGACATAGGATTGATGTCCAAAATACAGGGAACTCAAGAAACTAGAGCCCCAAAACCTTAACAACACAATTAAAAATGGGGTTCAGAACTAAAAAGGAAATTCTCAGCACAAAAATTACAAATGGCTGAAAGGCACATGAAAAAGTACACATCATCTTTAGCCATCAGAGAAATGTAAATCAAAACAACTTTGAGATATCACCTTACACCTGTCAGAATGGCTAAGATTAAAAACATAGATGACAGACTATGCTGGAGAGGCTGCGAAGCGAGGGGAACACTACTCCATTGTTGGTGGGAGTGTAACCTTGTTCAGCCACTCTGGAATGCAGTATGGCAGTTTCTCTGAAAACTAGGAATCCATCTCCCCAAGGATCTAGGAATACAACTTTTAGCATATACCCTAAAGATGCACATTCTCACTCAAAACTTTAGCTCAGCTATGTTCATAGTAGCATTATTCGTAATAGCAAGAACCTCGAAACAAACTAGATGCCCCTCAACTGAAGAATGGATTAACACACTGTGGTACATCTACACAATGGAGTACTACTCAGCAGTAAGAAAAAAGGATATCCTCAAATTTGCAGGCAAATGGATCAATTTGGAGAATATCACAAACCCAGAAAGATAAGTAGGGGATGTACTCACTCATTAGTGGACTTAAAAACAAACAAACAAAAAAAAGATGTCATTGTATACAAGAGCTCAAGGCTAGAACATAGCTAACAGACACAGTGCCTCACTTCTGCATTGATGGCCTCTGGCAGGGGTGTGGGTGAGGAAAGACTTGTTATCTTTAAGAGTCTGGCCACAGGGAGTTTAATTATGCTCCAGTAACTAAATGAGCAGCATGAATGGGCATTTTTGTAACTGGGGAGATCATAAGAGTGGGTACGGGTCTGAGAGGACTGATAACTGAGGTTGATGGGGTGTATGATATAAATCACCAAACAACATATACATACATATATATGCATATATATAAAGAAAATCTATTATTAACAAGCAATTAAAATACAGTCCAATGTTCTACACACTGACAAATCTTTTTAAAGAAGAATTACTACCATTACTCCACAAACTATTTAACACAGTAGAAACTGAAGGAATATTGCCAAATTCCTTTTATGAGGCCACAATCACCCTAATACCCAAGCCACTCAAAGACACAACAAAGAAGGAGAATTACATACCAATTTCCCTCATGAATATTGATGTGAAAATTCTCAACAAAATTTTGGCAAACCGTATACAAAAATGTATAAAAGATATCATCCACCATGACCAAGTAGGCTTCATCCCAGAAATGCAGGGCAGGTTTAACATACGAAAAACTGTAAATGTTATCCATCATATAAACAAACTAAAGGAACAAAACCACATGATCATATCCTTAGATGTGGAAAAAGCCTTTGACAAAATCCAACACTCCTTTATGATTAAAGCCCTGGAGAGATCAGGAATACAGGGAGAATACCTAAATATAATTAAGGCGATTCACAAGAAGCCGACAACCAGTATCAAACTTAATAGAGAAAAACTCAAAGAAATCCCACTAAAGTCAGGAACTAGACAAGGATGTCCTCTCTCCCCTTATCTATTCAATATACTTCTCAAAGTTTTAGCTAAAGCAATAAGGGAACAAAAAGAGATTAAGGGCATACAAATTGGAAAAGAAGAAGTGAAGATATCTCTATTTGCAGACGATATGATTGTATACATAAGTGACCCACAAAATTCTTCCAAGGAACTGCTACAGCTGATAAACACCTTCAGCAATGTAGCAGGATACAAGATAAACTCAAAGAAATCAGTAGCCCTTCTATACACTAAAGATAGAAGAGCTAAAAAAGAAATAAGGGAAACATTACCCTTCATATTAGCTGCAAATAGTATTAAATACCTTGGAGTAACTATAACCAAAGAAGTAACAGACCTATTTGACAAAAATTTTAAATCATTGAAGAAAGAAATTGAAGAGGATATCAGAAAATGGAAAGATCTCCCATGTTCCTAGATTGGTAGGATCAACATAGTAAAAATGGCAATTCTACCAAAGGCAATCTACAGATTCAGTGCAATGCCCATCAAAATCCCAACACAATATTTCTTGGACCTTGAAAGAACAATACTCAATTTCATTTGGAATAACAGGAAAGCCAGGATTCCCAAAACAATTTTACTCAACAAAAGAACCTCAGGAGGTATCACCATCCCTGACTTCAAGCTATACTATAGAGCTACAGTAATAAAAACAGCCTGGTACTGGCATACAAACAGACTTGTGGACCAATGGAATAGAATTGAGGATCCAGACATTAACCCAAAAACCTATGAATACCTGATCTTTGACAAAGAGGCCCAAAACATTCAATGGAAAAAAGATAGTTTATTTAACAAATGGTGTTGGCATAGCTGGATGGAAGTGTGTAGAAAAATGCAAATAGATTCGAGCCTGACACCCTGCACAAAACTCAAATCCAAGAGGATCAAAGACCTCAACTTAAACCCAACCACTTTGAACTTGATAGAAAAGAAAGTGGGAAATACACTTCTACAAATTGGCACAGGCCACCAATTCCTAAATATAACACCAGTGGCACAGGCACTAAGACCAACAATCAATAAGTGGGATCTCCTGAAGCTGGGAAGCTTCTTCAAAGCCAGGGACACTGTCAATAGGACAAAACGCCAGCCTACAGAATGGGAAAAGATTTTCACCACCCCTACAAGTGATAGACGACTGATCTCTAAGGTATATAAAGAGATCAAGAATTTAGAGCCCAAAACTTTCAATAACCCTATCAAAAAATGGGGTACAGATCTAAAAAGGGAATTCTCAGCAGAGGAACTACGAATGGCTGAAAGACACCTGATAAAGTGCTCATCATCTTTAGCCATCAGAGAAATGCAAATCAAAACAACTTTGAGATACCACCTAACACCTGTTAGATTGGCTAAGATGAAAGGCACAGATGACAGCCTATGTTGGAGAGGATGCAGAGCAAGAGGAACACTCCTCCATTGTTGGTGGGAGTGTAAGCTTGTTCAGCCACTTTGGAACGCAATTTGTCGGTTTCTCAGAAAATTGAGAATCAATCTCCCCAAGGACCCAGCAATACTACTTCTGGGTGTATACCCTAAAGAGGCACATTCACACTCCAAAGGTATTAGCTCAACTATGTTCATAGCAGCATTATTTGTAATGGCAAGAACCTGGAAACAACCTAGATGTCCCTCAACTGAAGAATGGATTAACAAACTGTGGTACATCTATACAATGGAATACTACTCAGCAGTAAGAAAAAATGATATCCTAAAATTTGCAGGCAAATGGATGGATTTGGAGAATATCCTCCTGAGTGAGGTATCACAATCTCAGAAAGATAAGCAGGGGATGTACTCACTCATTAGTGGTCTCTAAACAAACAAACAAGAAAAAAAGCCAAGCATGCCCAAGCTGCAAACCACAACCACTGAACAGCTTGGGATCAGTAATACCCTGGACTGACCCTTCGAACCCCACTCCAACTATAGGAACACCTGACTCACTCTTGTGGGAGGATGGACAAAACTGGATTTGGCCAGGAGTGAAGACTGATCCAAACATTATTGGGTCAGTGGTACTATAGGACAGTCTGCCCCCTGCCCAGGGAGGGGATGGGGAGTTGCGGAGAAGAAAAATGATCTGATGTGGTGGGAGGGGGAAGGGACCTTGAATAAGGATATACAGGGGTGGAAAAAAAAATTCAGAGGGAAAGCTGAACACAAACTAAATATATGTGTAGCAATCTTATTTGCATTATCACCCTTGATAAGCCATGCTTATGATTCTTATTCTCTTTATAATTATTGTTAACTTTTCAGCATTTTAAATTCATTTTACTGTTTTTTGATAAATACAAAATAAATAAAGAAAAAAAAACATTAAAAAAAAGAAAATGGTAATTTATGCAACTTAATAAATGCAGCCACTAAATAAGTAGACATGCAATTATTAATTATTATCAAGTAATTCAATGTATGTTGTTAAATTCTAAAATGTAATATACAAATTAATGTAATAATAGAACAAAACTAAATATATATGAATTTTAAGGGCATATGAATTAATCCCAAAACATTAATAGTGGCTCTGAATATGTAATAAGATTTTGTCATATTGAAATTTTTTGCCTGTGCTTTTAATTTGTTGCTGCAATCCTAGACAGCTCATGAAATCTATTAATACAAAAATATAAGTGATAATTATGGTGAAATTTCTATCAGAGAAGAAATATTGTACAGGCTAATTGAGAAAATATAGATTAGTTTTTCTTGATTAACATCTACTCTGTTAGAGTTTACAAATAACAATAACTTCTTATTTATCCCGAAATATAAATGTGATTCCAACTAAAGAAGATATTTTCTAACAAATATTGTTATGTGGAGGAGTCTCCCCATTTAAAATAAAAGTCAATTTAGTAGAACCTGACAAAACATTTCTGAATTTTCCATAAATATAGTTGGAAATGCCTAAAAGATGCAAATATTTATATCACACCTGAAATCCTCTACAGAAAGCTACTTCTTACTATTAAGGGACTCAAATTCAAAAAAGAAATGAGTAATTTTCATGCCATATCTTCCCGGAAATATGTTTTTGGTCTACCTTCCCACTCTAAAATTTTACCTAAGTGCCATGGGCTGGGGCACAGACCAGTGGCCAAGAACAGAGGTCTGTGCTTACATAGTCACATGTACAACATTTCATGCTCATATCCTGGCTTCATGGCAACATTATGGTAAATTTTCAGATAACTAGAAAAGAAGAAAAGCAAATTCCTAAGACATTGAATAATTTCTACATTCAAAAATAAATGACTGTCATTTTCTCCCTAGTCAAAAGTCAAAATTTTAAATACAAATGTGCATAATTAGGGATGAGAGAGGAAGGCACAGTGCAGCCTCCAGAGCTAAGGAACAATGACAATTGCTATGATGTGCTTTCAATTTTGCTAGCTAATTTGGGAACATTAATCATAATCAACTATCTTTAATCAGAAATTGGGATTTCCAGAGGAGCATTCATTAACTACAAACTGGAGTAGTAGGCAAATTATTCTTCACTGTAGATCACAGAACCTCTTTTGGGGTTATGTTGATATATAACCCACTGAATTAAGTACAAATAGAATTGTTATTGAATCTTGCTACCTTATTAATTCATTGATGCTAACAGTATATGCATAGCCTTAAAATGGCTTGCCATGAAATGGCTAAGCTAATGAGGAGCTTACCTCCACAGGCACAACCTTGGCCATGGAGCTGAGCAGTTTACGGGGCTGATGTTTTATTTAGCACTGAAGCAGTTAAGCCAGCCTCATCTTCTTCCCTGCTTTGTGGTGGATGCTCCGGACATGAAATCGAGTTACAGTCTTTTATAAGATTTAATGTCCAGCCTTCCTAATTCTACCTTTGTAATGAAATTGGAGTAGGGCTGTGTGCAGTTGTTTTCATGACACTGAAAGTGTCATCATCTCTGCCTTAAACTAAACAGCAGCCTTTCTGCTTAAGTGACTCAGGCATTTCATGGGAAAACCTCTCACCACACTTACTGCGATTTAACTACATGTTTTGAAGCTGTTTATCACAGGTGAAAATTTTCCAGAAAGAAAAAATTATTTGACTCAAAATGTCCCTTTTGCCATTATATCATGTATCATTATATCAGATTAACTGCTTTTTCTTACATATGTTTAGTAACTCCTGTTGTTTCTGTTTCAAGGTGGTCTTGTGGACACATGACTTCCAGCACTGTCCTTTACTGTCACTGGGGCTTCCTTGAAAACCAGTGAGATGGAAAAGAACTAGTGTGACATTGAAGGGTCAAATCTTTTTCACATTCTGAAGCTGCTGCAGGCATCATTGTCAAGGTCTCCTGGTTCGAAGCTGTTTCTCTGACTATAAGATTGAGCAGGGATGGTAATTAGTAATTATGTCATCACTGTTAAAATGAAAATAACAGTAAACAATCTATCATTTATTGGGTGCTCGCCATATGTTGCACAGTAAATTGGGCACTTTTCCCTGGAAGATCTCATGTAATCACCAGTCTTTACCTAGTAAGAATCACTCCCAATTCATCAACAGGGTAACTGAGGAACCGAAAGCTCTAGAAACATGTCTGAGCTTTCATAGCTAACAAAAGGTAGGGACAAAAAAGGTAACAAATGCCTGAATTAGGAAAAAATGAAACTGAAATACCTTCCAATTTCTAAAATCAAGGTTAAAATGGGAATCACCAATGTGAGTGTATGAAGGTAAAGGCTTGCTTTCAAAAAATGCATTATTTAAATGTGGGACTTAAGAAAAAAGCATGTTACCTTGTTTCTCAGAATCATTTCCCATTTGAGATATCTTGAGAATGGTTTCTAATAAAGTTTTATTTACTAACTTTCTGCACAAGTACAGTTCTTACTTGAAATGAAGACCACCTGGAATTTTTATACAAAATGACATGGAGTATATCATTACTTTTTCTTAATGGTAAATTAACCATTATTCTCATTTAAATTACAGTCAATTGTGATGGCTCTTGCTGCTTTTTTTTTTCAGCTGCACAACTAAAATCTTTGCTGAAGATACAATTTCCTCATTTGTAAAGGCAGCAACGATGAAGCTATCTATGTTATTTCAACTTCATTGGGGCATGCCTGCTAAACATTTACCCTGAGCAAAGACAGTCATGCTAATCCTGAATAGTATCCTCGTAGAAGTCTCAAAATCAGTATGCATTGCATAACTCAGTTTAAGATTTGCATTTCGAATAATACTGCTATGAACATAGTTGAGCTAATGCCTTTGGAGTGTGAATATGCTTCTTTAGGGTATACACCTAGTAATGGTACTGCTGAATCCTTGGGAAGATTGAGTCCCAGTTTTCTGAGAAATCACCATACTGCATTCCAGAGTGGCTGAACAAGCTTACAATAGAGGGGTGTTCCCCTTGCTCTGCAACCTCTCCTGCATAGGCTGTCATCTGTGTCTTTTATCTTAGCCAATCTGACAGGTGTAAGGTGGTATCTCAAAGTTGTTTTGACTTGCATTTTTCTGTGGCTAAAGATGTTGAGCATTTTTTCAAGTGCCTTTCAGCCATTCATAATTCTTCTGCTAAGAATTCCCTTTTTAGTTCTGAACTCCATTTTTTGATTGGGTTACTTAGGGTTTTGGGCTCTAGTTTCTTAAGTTCTCCATATATTTTAGAGATCAGTCCTCTATCAGTTGTAGGGTTGGTAAAAATCTTTTCCCATTCTGTAGGCTGTTGTTTTGTTCTATTGACAGTGTCCTTGGCTTTACAGAAGCTTCTCAGTTTCAGGTGTTCATAGCAGCATTATTCGTAATAGCAAGAACCTGGAAATAACCTACATGTCCCTCAACTGAAGAATGGATTAACACACTGTGGTACATCTACAAAGTGGAGTACTACTCAGCAGTTAGAAAAAAATGATATCCTAAAATTTATAGGCAAATAGATGGATTTGGAGAATATCCTTCTGAGCAAGATATCACAAACCCAGAAAGATAAGCAGGGGATGTACTCACTCATTAGTGGACTCTAAACAAAAAAGCAAAAAGCAAAACATGTCCAAGCTGCAAACCACAACCATTGAACAACTTATGATCTGAAACACCTTGGACTGGAACCTTGAATCCCACTCCCTCCAGAGGAACATCTGACCCTGTCTTGATGTTAGGGTGAGGAAACTGGATCTGCCAGGAGTGGATGCTGAACTAAGCCTTATTGGGACCTTGGGACCTCCTGCCCTTGCTAGGGAGAAGATAAAATGATGTGGAGAAGATAGAGTGACTGGAAGAGGTGGAAGGAGAAAGGGAGCTTGAACAAGGATATTCACGGATTTAAAAAAAGACTTTATTCATAATTAAAAAGTTAAATTGAATGAACAAAACAATGAAAAACAATCAGAAGACAAAAGTCTAACTTGAACAATAATAAAATAAACAAATAAAAAAATAAAGATTTGCATTTCTTGGTTGAACAGAACTGTCTCATTCATTCCTTCCCTAGAACAATGAACTATTGATATGTTTAGGTTTGGGTGTTTTTGGTTTTTTGTTTTGTTCTGTTTTGTTTTGTTTTATATCATGTTGGAGCTTTTAGCTGATTGCTCTACTTCTTTGAAAACTCTGATGTAACCTTTTATTCAAAGATTTCAGTTTTGTGTCCTCTCCTTCTAGAACCACTTCACCATTATCTCACTAAAGCCCATCCAATCAGATGATCATAGTACATTTGGTGCCTTTGGACAGTGCTCTGTGTTATGCTTTAAACTGTACTGTGGCATGATCACTTCTGAACTTGTGTTGCCTACATCTGCACACAGTAGAATGCTCATTCTTTTCAGACAGTTTTATATGTCCAAATGCAACCTGTAATTTGGTTATTCTAGAATGATTTTTTGACCAGTTGTATGCACATCATGCTGTGGTTCACATCACATGTCCTTTTGTGTGTGTGTGTGTGTGTGTGTGTGTGTGTGTGTGTGTTATTTCTTAGGATTAGTTTCTAATTTTAGCAGCAGAGGAAAAAATGAACCAAGCCCTATTGCACAGACAAATTCTATGCAACGGTTTCAACCACATCTGCCATTTTCCTTTGGGCCAATGCAAGACATGTAAAGACACTTAACCTCAGAAAGAAATGAAAACATTCTTCACCCCTGTGAGGCCAGAACAAGAAGATGGATATATAAAATCATTAAAGAGGCCAGAAGAGGTATGACTTAGTCAAACACCATGGCATTTTAAAAAAATAAATCTGTAAGCAAAGTAGAATGTAACCACCAACCTAGACTACTTGTGGGTAGAAAGAAGAGTTTTTTGGGGAGATGAACCACCAGGCTGCCTCAGAAAGTAGAGATGACACCCAGTGGGAAAGTATTGTCAGTTTTTTTGGAACAGAGCCATGAGAGTTGGCACAAAGGCCAGAAAGCCTGAGAGTTAGTGTGAAGACTTTGAACTGCTGTAAGATGTTCAGATTAACCAGGAACTCAGTATAATTTACTCAAGGTCATTGACTATTGGGGCCAGGTAGGGGAAATAGTGACTTTCCTAATAGAGACCCATACAGTGGGGTTTCCAAAGAATGCTAAGTTTAAGTTTTTATCTGCTTACTGAGAAAGAATCCATCCTGGGTTAGGCTTGAGCTGTTATCTTAGGACATTATCAGCACTTCTGCCATTTTGAAAGCCAGTTCTGTGACCAAACAACATTCAAATATCTTTATCCAACATATTTAACCATAGTAAGTACTTAAGACATATCAGAAAAATGAATCTATCTGGTATTGTTGGGAGTATATCAACACTCCTCCATTTGGAGAGCCAAACAACCAAAAATATGAAAGACAGGATGAGGAATTATTCATTTCAACTGACTGGCACATTCACTGGCTCTCAAATAAAGATATAAATGAAAAGATGTGGATGTTCAGATAGTAGTAACCAGCTCAAGTTATGGCCGCAGTTTGGACAGAGACAACACACAGTAGCCTTAGAAATGTGATGTATCCACATGTTTGTGATACCTTTGTTTAAAATGCAACAATCCCACCTTCCTCTCTTCATCTTTTTGCAATAGGACTCTATCACTCCCTCTGCCCCCATTAAGAGGCAGAGTCTATTCTACTCTCCTTGAAACTAGCACATCCTTATGACTTATTTGGCTAGTAGTATGGTATAGACGCAACTATGTCCAATTTGGGCCTATGTTTTAGAAGACATTTTAAACCTAGGCCATTTTTTTTCCCAGAATTCACATTTGATATAAAGAAACTCAGGCAAGCAATTGAATGAGGAAAAATCACATTAAGGAAAGCAAAATACATCCTAATAGCATATGCCACCAAAGCATCACCACCCACATACATAAGAAAGACTGTGTTGAACCCTCTAGCCTCTTCCAAACAAAGGCAAATCATCCACCAGAAACTCACCTCGAATTCCTAAACACTCTAGTATGAGTAGTAAATCAGCTGCTTTAAGCCACTAGATCTGGGAGAAATCTTTTTTCTTTTATTTTTCTTTCATACACTACACCTCTACCATAGTTTTCCTTTTCTTGATTCTGCCCAGCCCCTTTACCTCTCCTCTCTCCCAGATTGACTCCTCCATTTCTCTTCAAAAGAAGAGCAGGCCTTCCAGGGATGACAAGTGAACATGGCACAACAAATTACAATAAGACTAGGCACAGACCCCATATCAAGGCTACAAAAAAACAAGCCTGTAAGAGGTAAAGGGTCCTAAGAGCAGGCAAAAACATCAGAGACAGACTCTACTCCCATTGGCTTGGAGTCCCATAAAAACACTCAGCTACACAATCATCAGGTTTATGCAGAGGACCTAGCTCACACCCATACTTCAATCTCTGTGATTCTCTCTGAACCCTGATTACTTGATTCTGCGGGCTATGTTCTCATAGTTTCTTTAATCCCTCTGGCTCCTGCATCCACCCTCTTCTACAGGATTCCGTGAACACTGCCTAGTGTTTGGCAGTGAGTCTCTGCATCTGTTCCCATCAGTTGTTGCATGAAGTCCATATGATGACAATTGGGTTAAGCAATTGTCTATCTGTAAATATAACAGAATATCATTATTTTACTCTCTCAGTTGTGTTTGGTTTTATCCCTGGTTTCTGGAATGTCCAGGCTCTAGTTCCTGGCTATCCACTCCATGTCAAGTGTGTTCTCTCTCTCTCTCTCTCTCTCTCTCTCTCTCTCTCTCTCTCTCTCTCTCTCGCTCTCGCTCTCGCTCTCGCTCTCGCTCTCGCTCTCGCTCTCGCTCTCGCTCTCGCTCTCGCTCTTGCTCTCGCCCTCGCTCTCGCCCTCGCTCTCGATGTGGCTCTCAAGTCATTGGTTGACCATTCCCACAAATTCTGCACCACCAACATCCCAGCATATATTGCAGGTAAAACATATTATAGGCAGGTTTTATGGCTAGGTTGGTGCTCCAGTCTCACAACTTCGAGTTCTGCCTGGTTACAAGAGATGGGTATTTCTGGTTCTGTATTTCTAGTTATTAAGAGTCTCTGCTAGGGAATCACTCTCAAAGATTCCAAGGACTTCCTACTGCATGAAGTTTCCACATCGCACCCCCAATGCCTACCACTTTCAATTGTCTCTCACAGTAATCTCTTCCTCTACCTGATCCCTCTTTTTTCCCACCCCAGCTGTTTCTAGTCCACTTGCAAAATCTATTCTATTTCCCCTTCTCGGAGAAATTCATGCATCCCCTTGAGCTCTCCTTGTTACTTAGCCTCTCTGGGTCTGTGGATTGTACATTTTACTTAACAGCTAATGTCCACTTACAAATGAGCACATACCATATTTGTCTTTCTAGGTCAGGATTTCCTCATTCAGATAATTTTTCTCTAGTTCCATCCTTCTGTCTGTAAATTTCATGTCATTGTTTTTAATAGCTGAGTAATAATCCATTATATAAATGTACCACATTTCCTTTATCTGTTCTTCAGTTGAGAAATATCTAGGTTGCTGCCAGTTTCTGGCTATTCTGAATAAAGCTGCTATGAACATAGTTTAGCAAATGTCCTTGTGGTAAGAAAAACTGTCCTTTGGTTATATGCCCAAGAGTGGTAGTTCTTGAGATAGATCAATTGTCATACTTTTTAGTCTTTTGTTAATTCCTTGAGCAATTCATACAATTTATTGTGATCATATTATCCCATACACTTTCTATACTCATTCTGGGGCCCACTCCACTCCCTAACCCCAACTTCATGCTCCTGTTTTTAAAATAACCCATCAAATATAATTTGTGTGGCACATATACTCCCAGATATGGGTCCATCGGCTGGAGTATAGTTGACCAACCAGGGGTCACATCCTTACAAGAACCTGACTCTTCTCCAGAAGTCATCACCTGTCTGAAGTGCCTCAATTAGGAAAAGGGGCTCGGGAATCCTTTACTTTGAGAAACATAGCAAAAAGTAACTAAAAGAAAGGCCAAAAACTTCTGCTACTGTTAAAAAAAAACTGTATTAAACCTCTAAAATATATGGGCTATAATCATTTTATGAATCACTGCTACAAAACTGGTACATCATGAACATTCTGTATTAACATCTAAAAAAAATCACATCAAACTTTCAAACAAAAGGCAAGCAGACCTCCCAGTAGGTCTTGTCTAAACTCGAATATATGAGTATAAATATTGTTCAGTTTAATGTTGTTAGAAAAATCATCAAGATGTTAGAGCAGCTAAACATTAATAACTGTGATAAAAATGATAGGCTTAAGTATCTTATGTCTGTGCTCATATAAACAATCTCTGTAATATTCCTCCAAATCTCCAGTTTCTCTAAACATTCAGCTCATGTAAAGAGTAATCAGTGAGTAAGTAAAGTAAGAAGGCTAAGTTTCTTGAAAAATTCAACTGGCTAATTTTTAAAAGTCCACAGAATAATATGAATTTAAACTGATGTTCTTTAAGGCAAAATTTTAAATCAATCAGCGTAAGGCCTCTTTTTAGAAACATGTTTTATCTTACATTTCAGTGGAATTTTAAAAAGCTTCTATTTTATGTCAAATTTCTTTGAAATGTGATGTAATGGGTGTAAAATAAACACATTTGAAGCTTAAATTCAATTTCACTTGAATATATTACAGAACAAGTATGTCACATCCACTATTAAGGAAAACACAAGGCTTCTTTGGAAATGTAAATGTTTCTACTTTAGAAAATATAATCTGATTATCCATTATCAGTGAGTACAAAAAAAGAATATTTCAGAAAGCATCCAAAGATCATCAAAAGTGACAGTAAACATTTTTTTTGGATTTTACATTTTAACTATAGAATTAACAATGGGAGATTATTTCAACTAAGATTATATTAATTTTACATTAGATTTTCTAATGCTTTATTTTTAGTGCGGAGTTTGTACCCCTGACATGTTAGAGATTCTCTCCATATGGGGATCATTCCTCTTACAGAAAAATACCAGGGATGGTGGTGGGAAGGCTCAAGGTTATTCAGAGGCATTCCATGTTTGATACTTGTATAAAAATGCTCAGCAGTGTGCAGCATTGCTGTGTCCTGGCCTCTACATTGGAGCACTATATACAATTCAAACTCTTATTCATAAAGTTCCATTCATCCCCCCCCCAAAAAAAAGATGCACAAGGCTGGCCTAACAGCTTCTTATTCCCCATCAAACCACAGACAGTTTCAGCACACTGTTAGAAGTCCATCACAGCTCCCATAAGACTCTATTTCAGTTTTCAATTTCTCTCCTTTTAAACACGATGTGTCTATTCAGCTCTCATCCTTTATTAGGCTCCTTTCAGTAGCAAACTAGGTGAATTGCCCTGAATGAATAAATTTCATTCACAACCCTGTTTTGTCACATTTGCTGACTTAGTGATATTAGGTAATCTTGAGTAAGTACTCATTATCTTCAGATGGTTCATTTATTATGAAAGTGGTAAATTTTGCTATATCTGGTTCTTCCCACATTCAGGCATGCGCGATTTCCTTGTTCCTTGCAAGGTATAGCCAGGGGAGTGACTTTCACCAAATAATAATAATAATAATAATAATAAGACATGCATGCAATATTATGAAGCAGAAATCATATTATCCATATAAAATTTACCATAATTCCTTCCTACCAGAGAAATCACAAAAGAAGATGTTGAAATGAGGTCTCTGCCAACCTCTGTCTTTAAGTAGTCAACAATATATAAAATCCTTCAGTCAACAAAGATGGACATACAATGGACACATTTGAAGTCACTAGGATTTGGGGTGCTCTGTGTATTTTAATCTATTCTATAAGAACTTGCTCATGTGAGTACAGCATTTACAATACCGATTGTGGGACATTTATACAGAAGCATTCATGATCTGTTATGTTTAGGATAGAAGACACAAAGTGGAAGCTTGGATATGGATAAAATACTTTAACTGTTCAAAACATCTTCCTCAAATGCTATACAGCAAACACCAATCACATCAAGACGGAAAGAAACAGAACTCTATGTGAACAGAGGGAAGAAATTTACCTTGTTAGACTCAGAACAGACAGAAAATCTTGGAGCAGAAACAATCTCTAACAACTGGGTGATAAAAGCTATATTTTGAGCAAGTCTATGAAGGGAGGCTGAGAGTATAAGGCAGTTAAAGAAATGTGGCATTTAAGCATGAAGAACAGTGAAAGATACCACCTCAGAATGAAGACGTGAACCAAAACATAGAAAGAGCAGCTATTCAAAGAGGACCAGAAATAAAACTGAGAAAATAGATTCCTATATCAATAAAATAGAAATTTGATTAAAATCCTAAGGTATACAATGAGAATTATCTCAATTAGGTTTAATTTCAACACATGATGCAGGATTGCTTTTACAATCATTAAAATAAAGAGTTCACACTTAAAAAAATTCTTTAGTTACCAAAAGTACTGTTAGGTCTCTGTCTTAGCCCAAATTTAACAAAGCAGAGAAACAAAACTAGCCATAGCGTACTTCTGTACTCCAACTTGAGGCAACTGGGGGGGGCATCTCACAGAGCATAGGGCCTCCTAAGGACTTGTGGATTCTAGGATGGCAAAATGAATCCAAATCTCATTAAGAAAGATTTCTTGAGTCTCGGTTCAAAGTAGGGGTGTGTGTGTGTGTGTGTGTGTGTGTGTGTGTGTGTGTATGTATGTGTGTGTTCACAAGGCTTATATGTGATCTAGTGTTTAATATAATGTTGTTATATATGCTATTAGCCTCAATGCTCTGTATTAATTTTAAATTATAAATTGTACTTATAAAAAGCAGAATGGTAGTATAAAACAGTGGTTTTAGGGAACTCTTCAAATTTAAAAAAAAAAAAACAAAAGCATTAGAATTCTGTTGTATAAGGCACTAAAGATCAGAGACTAATGACTTCTCTAAGCTGAAGCTAGAGAGAAAGAGTAGTAGTTAAATGTGACCAAAGTACAATGTAAAAACGTATGAATTTTATGAAGAATGAAAAGGTTTATTTAGCAGACAACAACCACCAATCTTTTTGTTTATAATAATTTCTACTTCCTGTTGACTGGTACTTTGTTCATGTTTAGATATTTAAAAGGCAAGGCTGAAATGTAAAGACTTCTGAAGAACAGAATCTGTTTTCTCTGAATGACACAATGTACAGATGACAATCTCCCCAACCCGCCTCTTCTTCTGAGCCATTTCTAACTATCACAATAGATGTTTTTGTGTCCTGGGCTTGTTTCTTTTTTCTCACAGTCTTCCATTCTTGTCTCTATCTAGAACTAGTTTTTAAGTATTCATTTCAGAACAACTACTTAACCCCTCGTGGTGATAGTGATGGATATGCAATAATAGTCCCAGACCACAAAAATTGTAGAAATAGGTGAGAAGAATTTTAACTGCCTGGAAAATGTAAGAGCCAGGATTACTTAACTGTTTTCTGAACCATAAAAAAACTGTGAAACTTCCGGGGTCCCTGGAGTCCATTATGAGCAGAGGAAATCATCTGCATTGGCTGTATTTCCAAGACTCCCATATACTGTGTGGGTAGTATGTAAGGAAAATGTAAATAAAAAGCAGTAAAGGAGTCCCACCTGCAGGTAACGATGCGTTTTACCTCCCAAAACATAACTAGTAATGTCTTTTCAGTGTGGGGAGGGTATGGTCTTGGGATCTTTTTAGAATAGCTTTTCACAAGTAAAAACAAAATGGGAAGGCACGTTTTTGTCAACAAAAATCAAGATAGAGGAAAATAATAACTTTCAAGCAAGATAAATATAAGTTTTGTCTAAAAAAGGTAGTAGGAAGAATTAACAATTTTATTTTAATAAAATACATTCTGATTCTAATACAAAATGTCTAATATTTGACTCTCAAGGTAAGTAGAACACTTCACTATTATCTAAGGCACTTTTTTAAACTGGTAGTAAACTCAAGACAAAGAAAGGATGAGCACAGAGTCTCACAGATTACAAAACAAAGCGAGGTCATAAGCAGCTTATAGGTGTTATTGTAAATGAAGCTGGGTGGTGGCAAAATCTACTGAGCACCAACTAACATTATGTAATTTATTAATACTAGCTCAGATTTTCATGTTTGAACCAAACAGACAAGTGTAAAAAATTTAAAGTAATCAGGAGAAGAAATGGTACAGAGACCATGTATGAACCAAATAGTGTTCATAAAAAAGAGATTTGTAAAAGCCACATGGAGGACTTCCAGGGATATGGAACAGAAAACCTTAACCCATGTTGTTTCAGTAGATAGTAACCGAGTAAGCATGTAGAATATATTAGCTAAGGATAGCTAAAGACTAAGACTGTTTTTGATAATGGGGGGGGGGGGCGGGGCTACTCATCAGACAAGGAATTTCCCTAGCCGTAGGATGCTTATCTCAAGTCGCCAACTAAATACCTGAACACCTTGTCAACTGTAAACAGCATTTTTGTTGAATCCTTACTAAGACCTAGGACTAAACTACAGTAACATGATAGACTGAGCCATTGAGCAACAACATTCAGATGCACAACATTTGTCATTACCCTTTGATGCACATGTGAGCAGCACTACATGGACTAAGCAGGTGGTATGTACACACACAGTCAAAGGATGAGAGATCATAACTTAGGAGGAGGTGATGGACACATGGAACAAATTGGAGAGAGTGGAAATTATGTTAATATAGTATTTATATATGAAATTCTCAAATATTAAAATTTTTAATTAAAAAAGTTGAGAAAAAATAAACAAATCACCATTTTTTAAAGATACTTTTAGGAGATGAAGAGATGACTCAGTGGTTAAGAACACATGCTGTTCTTGAACTCGGGTTCATTTCCCAGTACCAACAAAGCAACTTACAGCCAATTCCAAGGAATCCAGCACCTCTTCTGGCATCAGGCCATACCAGGTATGCATACAATGCACTTATATACATGATACAAAACACTCAAACACATAAAATAAAAATAAATGAGGATTTCTAAACATAGTTTTGAAGCTTTGACATATATGTATATTTTTATAATTTCTAAAAAAGAAATGGTAGAGCTACTGTGGAACAAATAGATTATAGGAAGTTAGTGCTATCCCACGTTTTTTTTTTGTTTGTTTGTTTGTTTGTTTGTTTAATTCAGACATTAAGTATAATTTTCAGAGCAACAAAGAAGTAAGAAAATAGGTTGTGGATATATATTACATATTTAATAAAGCCTGAATATTGGGGAGAGAGCACCCAGTCAAATCCTAGGCAGACAGCTCAGAAAATTCTTAAACCTTGAATAATGATAAACAACTGAGTCAATCACAAACACCTTTAATACCAGCACAGGGAAAGCCAGGAGTGGTGACCTTCACCCTTGATCTCATGACTCCAGAGACAGAACTTCTTCTGTTTCTGTGAGTACAAGGCTATACACCTTTAATCCTAACCTGGATGGAATAGGGTATATAAGGGCTTGTAGAAACCCACAGAGAGTTAAGGATTCCTGGCATTCCACATAGCTGAGCCTACACATAATACCAAATCATAAAGATTTCTGATGGAATATTCTCCATTGTCATAATTGGGCCTTCATAAATTTAAATGACTGAAATATATAAAGCCAGGATGATATGAAGTTAGAAATCAATAACAGAAAAATCAAAAAACTATAAAAAGAAAACAAACAATATCATTTTAAACAAAAAGTCAACCCTGACTTCAGGTTATACTATAGAGCTACAGTAATAAAAACATCCTCGTACTGGCATAAAAACAGACTTGTTAATCAATCAATGGAATTGAATTGAAGAGTCCCAACATTAACCCAAAAACCTATGAGCACCTATCTTTGACAAAGAGGCCCAAAATATTCAATGGAAAGAAGATAGTATCTTTAACAAATGCTGGATGATAGTGTGTAGAAAACTGCAAATAGATCCAAGCCTGTCACCCTGCACAAAACTCAAATCCACCTGGATCAAAGACCTCAACATAAACCCGGCTACACTAAACTTGATAGAAAAGAAAATGGGAAACACCCTCCAATGCATTGGCACATGTGACCACTTCCTAAATATAACACCAGTAGCACAGACACTAAGAACAACAATCAATAAGTGGGATCTTCTGAAACTGAAAAGCTTCTGTAAAGTGAAGGATACAGTTAATAAGACAAAACGACAGAATGAATAGAAAAAGATTTTCACCAACCCTACAAGTGACAGAAGACTGATCTCTAAAATATATAGAGAACTCAAGAAACTAGAGTTCAAAATCTTGGATAACCCAATCAAAAAATGGGGTTCAAATCTAAAAAGGGAATTTACAGCAGAAGAATTACAAATGGCTAAAAGGCACTTGAAAAAGTGTTCAACATCTTTAGCCATCAGAAAAATGCAAATCAAAAAAACTTTGAGATACCACCTTATACCTGTCAGATTGACTAAAATAAAAGACACAGATGACAGCCTATGCAGGAGAGGTTGCAGAGCAAGGGGAACACTCCTCCATTGTTGATGAGAGTGTAAGCTTGTTCAGCCACTCTGGAATGCAGTATTTCTTTGAAAACTGGGAATCAGTCTCCCCAAGGATCTAGCAATATCACTTCTGGGCATATACCCTAAAGATGCACATTCACACTTCAAAAGCATTATTAGCTCAACTATGTTCATATCAGCATTAGTCATAATAGCAGGAACCTAGATGCCCATCAACTGAAGAATGGATTAACAAACTGTGGTACATCTACACAATGGAGTACTACTCAGCAGTAAGAAAAATGATATCCTAAAATTTGAAGACAAATGGATGGACTTGGAGAATATCCCTTCTGAGCGAGGTATCAAACCCAGAAAGATAAGCAGGAGATGTACTCACTCATTAGTGGACTTTAAACAAAAAGGGAAAGCATTTCCAAGCTGCAAACCACAACCACTGAACAGCTTGGGATCTGAAACACCTTGGATCAGCATCTTGGAGCCCATTCCCTCCACAGGAACACCTGACCCAGTCTTGATGAGGAAAGTGGATCTGCCTGGAGAGAATGCTGAACTATGACACCTTAGGACCTTAGGACCTCCTACCCTTGCTGAGGAGGAGATAAAGAGCTGGGGAGAAGAGAGAGTGAGTGGGAAGGGCAGGAAGGGGAAGGGAGTTTGAGCAAGGGGATACATGGATAAAAAATGAGACCTTATTCATAATAAAAATAAATAAATTTAAAAATGAACAAAAACAAAAAGTCAAGCAAAAAAGTAGGAAACTTCAAAATACTTTGATATAACAAAAAAACCAAAATTTATTGAAATATATAAAACCAAATACTTCAATATTTAAAGGAGAGTTGTTATAAATATCTGTGCTTTAAATAAAATGAAAAAGAAAAAGTCCATGGTAACCAAATTGACAACAAAGTAAACAAAGGGATTTATAGCAATTACAACAGGTACAAATAAAATAATAAAAAAATTAATCAATATATTTTTAAGTGCAAAGTAAAATTCAAGTTTTTCACCTTGTGAATGTTCATGTCATGTGCATGCCTTTAACATGTGACAGAACTGCAAAAACTTTAGAATATTAAGAAAGAGAATGAAAGTAGCATGATGTCTGTGAAGCAGTGATCTCAATGCTTCCCTTTTTTACCAACTTACTAGAAAAGTGAGATGACAGAGCTGTAATTAAAAAAATTACAAGACAAATAACCCAAGTAATCCTTAAAGCAAGCATAGCTTGTCCTATGAATGGTGCCCTGGATAAGTCTGAACTTCATCAATCAATTCTGTTCCATGGCAGGACACCTCCTGTGTAATCACTGAAGTAAAATTAATTTTAGCTTTATATAATATAGAAAAAGTAAAGGAAGGAGATGCATAATATGTGTTCTCACCTTCCATCTAAGTTATAGAAAAATTTAGCTGGAATTGAGCTAGATGATTTCTCCCTGCTGGCTAAATTTCATAGTGCCAGATGGTGCTAGGCAGGCTAGCAAGAGAGTAAAAACATCTCTGCTCTTAGCCAGCTGTGAACTCTATTAACTATACCACCAACCTGCCAGGCAACATGTGCACACTGGTACCATAGTAGTATGACTATTATAACAAACCACTCCCCGATTGGATTAGAAGAATGTTCCAGAAGAGTGAATCTATGTCTCATACTGCAAACCTGGTCAAAATCCCATGACTAAAGAAGTCTTATGCCTCATGGAAGGACCTACTACTGCTGCTTTGTTAAATTGACAAAGTTTCAAACCACTTTGTATGCATCTATACTTTACCTACAGTCATAGGCAACTCTCAGCCTTCATTAGAAAAACTTATTTCCGCAGTGAATAGGAGGAAATGTCCAGATCCATGGATATACAGAATGTGATAACAAAGAACAGTTAAGTGATGAGCTCTAAACAAGACATTTCCACCACTTATTAGGGCTCAAAGCCATTGCAGAAGAAAGAGTAGAAAGAATTTAAGAGCTAAAAAACAGACAAGAACTTCAAAATGTCATTTTTTAAGCCTTACATGGCCTTGGCAATCACAAACTAACAAGGCTATGTCTGCTGGCATTAGTTCTATACAAGTTGGGCTAACTCAACTGTTATCTATGGATATGGAAAAGACTCATGGGGTCACACCACTTACTGCTAAACTATTGGCAACTAATAGATGCTGGGAGTGGGGAAAGTGTAATACCTATTTGAGTACCCACTGGTTAGCCCACAGGTACTAATAAATAGTTTTAACACTAAAAAAAAATAAAAAGTCATAAATACAGGAATAAGATTTATGGAAAAGAAGAGGGGCTGACAGAAATAAGAGGAAGATTTTTAAGAAGGGGGTGTAAGGGCAGAGAATATAACTAGAATGATCATGTATATGCGTGAAATCTTCAGTGACTAAAACTTAATCAAGACTCTGGAGCAGGGGCAGATAAACTCTGCCGGTCACCATACCCACAGCTGCTGCTGAGGGAATTTGCACTGCTATCCACCACCACATCGAACCAAGTGAACAGACAACTACAGGGGTCCCTGAAGGGTAGATTCAGACCCTGCCCAAAGAGGTGACAGGAGGCACACAAGCCCGAGTGCCACAACTGACCAGGAACCATCCAATCATGAACCACTGAAGCCATGGGCAAACATCAGTGTGAAAAATTACATAATAATACAAAGAACAACATGGTAACTCCAGAAGAGAGTGACGATTTTACAAATACAAGACCTGAACTGAGCAATGAAGAGAAAACAGAAGGAAGCAACACCAAAAATTCCTTTTTGATGATCATCGAAGCTCTCAAAGAAGATATGAAAAAAAAACCTTAAAGAAATAGAAGAAAATACAAACGAAACATTGGAAGAGATGAACAAATCTATGAAAGAAACATGCCAGGAACTAAAAGCTGAAATAAAAGCTAAAATAGAAGCAATAAAAAAGGCACAAATTGAGGCAAAGATGAAAATAGAAAAT